>JZKD02S1382721.1:166627-178574 GCA_000966675.3 Picea glauca | reverse complement strand
TTTTTTTTTTTTAGGAATATTAATTTTCGAATGATTCTTTTGTTGTTGTTGTATGTTTTTGTTATTGCAAGTTTGACAAGTCTCATTGACCATTGCTCTGGAAATGCTTCATGTAGTTTAGATATACCCTGGTTTTTGGAATCATTGGATTGATTTCTATATTCTAAGTGGAAAGTACGTCTATACGTTCATTCCACTATATCCCTCATAGTTATGCAAAAGTTTTTTCCCCTTTGATTAATCTCCAACACCACTCTAGATGAGCTAAGGACCAATTCATCAACATTTACATCTTCTATATTAATTAATTTTGTTTTGTTAGGATGACATTATTTTCCCTCATTGTTGGTGCCTATAGAACATTAAACATATGTGAATTAATAGATTGTGTGAAACATGTCATTTAATATTCCTAGGTATAATATTAATGAAAATTAAAAAAAATAATCATATTGAATAATAATTTTTCATTCACATGACTCATCCCTCTGCAATTTTTCCATCAAGCTTTTACGCTTTTCTGCACTTAGATCATAAATAATGTTATCGAGCTCCTTCATTTTGTGGCCCTGCATGACACACACTAACCAATACATATTAGTTAAACTTACATATAGCTCAACCATATTAGTTTTGTATAGAATTTACAGAGAACCTGCCTTTTTTGTTTTTCCGGAAGTGCCATCATTGTGTCGACCACAAGTTTTCTTATTTGAACTCTTCTCACTCATATTTTTATCAATATACAACCTGTACCATTCAATACAAAAATTATTAAATATATTTTATAAATAAATCACATAATTTTCAGTGAAAAAAATTTCGTTGTAACCGGTGCACTTTTTAAATACAAAGCACCGATGCGTTTCTTACATAAAACGCACCGGTGCGTTCAATACAACAAAACGCACCGGTTAGTTTATTTAGTTTTTAATTGTGAATTACTATAATGCGATATATATAGAAGACATCACAACGACTACAGTAGAAAACAAAAAACATAGTAAAAAAATTAAACATTCATAAAAAAACAATAAAAAAGTTACACACCGATGAGAAGAAAAATTACAAAAATTAAAAAAATTATGTGACAACATTTTCTGTGTTGTTTAGATGAGAAAACATCGATGCTATTTTTTTTTATGCACCATATTTTTTTAATTAAAAAAAATAATTATGGCTTTATTTGTGCTCCTTAGACATAAACGCATCAATGTGCTTTTGTCGAAATGGCACACCAGAAAATCGGAAAACGTTTTTTTAAAAGATGTCAAATTAGAAGTCGTTTAAAAAAATAAAAAACAAAAAGTCAGAGGTCTGACTACGTTTGGGATTCGATGCAATAAGTGGTCCCTTTGTATCACATGCCAAACACTTATATATAGAAAAACAAACCCATTAGATCTAAAATGCCTAAAATGAAAAGCCTTAATTCTGAAGTGATAGAGGGAGTTAAACCCTAGGGTGAAATTTTGCATTCACGTAAGCAAAAAAACCAAGGGTTTAAGGTAAGTATGTTTTTTTTTTTCTTTGAATTTTAATTAAAATCCAAATAGGAATACAATTTGTAAAAAAAATTATTATCAAAATCAACAGTAAAATTTAAAATCTTTACTATATAGGGTTTTTAGTGAATCACCATACCCTTCAAATCCTGATTTTCTGAATATTTATGTTGTTCCAAAGTAGTCTTCTGCTCCACAGTGCTCCACGATATGTCTCTCTTCCAAATCTATCTCCTGTAAATTTTGGAAAAATTATGAGAATATTGAATACCTTTTTAATATTTAAAAAACTTTATGAAAATGGTTTAGAGTGAATCACCATACCCTTCAAATTCTCATATTCTGAATAATACAGTGGTTCCAAAATATTTTGCTCCTCCACAATGTTCCTCCGTATGTCTCTCTTGCAAGTCTCTCCCTTGGAATTTTTTGCAAAATAATAAAATAGTGAATAACGTTTTAGTATTTAAAGGACTTTATGAAATTCGATTCCCGCTCTTTTTTTATTGTTTAAAAAATTATGTTTTTATTTATTTATTTCGGCACAATGATGTGTTTATGTAAGACGCATCGGTGCGTCCATATTACATTATGCATCAGTGCGTCCATATTATATGACACATCCATAACATATAATTGTTTTTTATTAACAAAATCTCGAAACACGATGTGGTTAATTTTTCAACGCACCAGTGCTTATTATTAATATGCACACGAGTGCATTTGTGGTTTATAAGCGCACCAAGATGCTTTTAAAGTTATTTGAACTTTTAATTGCATATAAAATACTATATTCATGTCTCAAATTATCTTTTAAGATGAATTCACATGACTTACAATACTTTAGTATACATTTTACATTTTATGTAGCCTTATTCTTAAAAAATGGTTTCAAAACTATATTCAAACTCAAATTGTGATATGGTCCTCAAAATTTATTTTAGATATGTACAAAAAACATTATTGTTAATTTTGTTGAAATGTCAGGAGAAAACCTTATTATATGATCAAATGGTCGATTCTTCAAATTCCATCCCGTTCCATATTGCTCAAAGTCCATCGCGGAGTTCTCCCTTTCCATCTACGATAAGTTGAACTTATTTTATTTATATTTCAATTATCTAATAGAATTTTTTTATCCATGTCAATCTGTATAAAAATGTATCCAAATTTGCAGGATCCTGATTCATAATCGAGTTTAGATGCAGAAAATATTCTAGTACCCGTTCAAAAACATCGGAAGGTCTTATCATGAGCAACATATTGCAAACAATTTGTAGATGAAAATGGACATCCGCTTTATCCTGCCAATTGTGACATTCCATCTTCGAGCCGCAATCTTGGATCAGAGATGGTAATAATTGTTTGGTATAATGTAATTTGAATAAACAAATTATTGCATTGTGCTTACTAATATCATCGATGTACTAATGTTCAATATTTTTGAAATTAGGATTCTTCTGATGATGAGCGACCTACCTACCATCTTTCGTTGCACCCCACAATAATGTCAACCCAATAGAAAGTTGAAATGAGAGAACAAATCAGAGAGGAAGCATACCAAGAATGGTTGAATCAACCACCTATTCAATTCCCACGACATCCAGATTCACCAATTAGGAATGAATACAACAATAATAGTTCTTCAGAAGTTGGCAATGGAGACAATAGAAAAGAGGTTGGTATGGATGATTACTTATGGGATAGGACTTCCATGGAGACAATGTTGCTAGACTCATTCCAGAATGATGAGCTAGGGGATGGTGCTCATATCAGTGATACCATTTTCGAAAGCCTGAAATATGCTTCCACCACCCCTCTTTTTGGACCTAGTGCTCGGTCAAAGTCTTCCAAACTTGGGACAACAATGTTGTTGTACAACGTGAAAGCAAAGTTTGGCATGTCAAATGCATGTTTCTCGGAAATATTGAGGTAATTGACCAACAAGTGCTTGATATTAATTTTGAGAAATCTTGTCACACAATCAACATTATAAATGGTTGCTTTTATAAACATTAAATGACCTTGTACATTTTTATTTTCCACTCACTGTAGGATATTGAAAGATAAGGTTCTTCCTAGTGTTAATGTTTTGCCTGGTAGCTGCGAAGAGGGAAAGCAGTTGTTGAAAATGTTGGGTGTTGAGTATATATCATATCATGCATGTCTGAATGATTGTATTCTATATAGAGGAGAATATGCATACAAAGAGATATGTCTGAAAAGTGGGCATGATAGGTACCATAAATCAAATAAAAATGGTAAATTGCATGGTCCTCCTCATAAGATATTGAGGCACATATCTATAATCCCAAGGATTCAAAGGCTCTTTCGTTGCAAGAATTAGCTATGTTGCAGGGATGGCATGCTTCACACATAAGTGAGTTAGGAGTTATGCGAATTCCAACAGATTCAATAGCCATGAAGCATATAGAGGATACATGGCCAGAAAAATTCAAGGATGAAGTACGAAGTCTACGACCCAACATAGCAATGGATGGCATGAACCCATATTCCCTACAAAACACCAACTATTATGTTTGGCCTGTAGTAGTGATCAATAACAATACACCCCCATGGTTGTCCGTGAAGAATGAACATCTTATGTTGGCTCTTATAGTCCTTGGTAGAAGACAAATGAAGAATATGGATGTCTACCTACAACCATTGGTAGTTTAATTGAAGGAATTATGGGAAGGGATACATGTATATGATGTATCAAGACCCATTGCAATAGAGAGGAGTTTTACGTTGTATGACATATGTGATTACACCACACATGATTATCCAAGCTTAGGAGTTTGGTCTTATAATTAACATGTTTATTGACTTGTTTATATACATAACAATATTTATTTGCATATTTAATTCATTGTGATTGACATTCTATTCTTAAACGCTAATGTGTTATGTATACAATAATTTCGCAGGTCTTGTAACTAAAGGCTATGATGGATGTAAATGTTGTGGACCGTCTCTGATGGCTAGGTGGTCCAACCACCTACGAAATCCAATGTACAATTGCTCGAGGGTATTCCTCTCAGAAGAACACCCTTATAGAAGAGTAGCATCCACTTTCAATGGAAAACCAGAGAGAACCCAAAGGCCTACAATAATGACACCAACAGAATGGCTTAGAGCATATGAGAGAGAGAAGGAGAAGGAGATTACATAAAGTTTTGATTCAAATGGGGAGCCTATGTTTGATGATCCAAAATTCTTCGACACCTATGTTGAGAAATTGCCCATTGGGATGAAATATAAATCTATCTTTTATGAGCTCCCATATTGGGAGCATCTTAAGATTGTCCACTTACTAGATCCCATGCATATATTTAAAAATGTTTCATCTTCTTTATGGAGACACATATCATTGAAAGAAAGTGACACATTGGATGTGAGGAGAGATCTTATTTCTTCAAAACTAAAAAAAAACATTGTCCAAGATAAGAAAGTAGAGGAGAGATCGGTCCCTCTTGGTCTTTCAAAGAAGGTGACGTTCCATGGATTTTGAAGAAAGAAGATCTTTCTTTGGCAAAGGAAGTTATATTGGGTGTGAATGTGCCTTCTTTATATGGATATTCCCCTACGACGTTGCTTCATTGTGTGTCAAGACCATTTGTCGGGGTTGAAATCACATGACTATTTGAACCTTATAAAGGTACGACGTATGTCAAAAATATGATTTTATTATTTGTAATTTTTATTTTTATGCCATGGGATAAAACATAATTAATTTTGCATGTGTTTACTTTATAGTGTCATTATCCTCTTCTTGTGCGTGGGTGTGTGAACCATGATTTCACCCATGACCTAAAGCATGCCATATCTAAATTATCTGCATTTGTATGTTGGATCACATCAAAGGAGATTCATATGGGTAGCATTCCACGGTGGCATCAATAGATAGTTGAGATTGTTTGTATGTTTGAGGAGGAACTACCGTCGAGTTTCATGGACTTGCAGGTTCATCTTCTAATTCACCTATTAGATGGGATTGAATTAGTCTAGGTGGTCTCCTGTCGTTGGATGTTTTTTTAAGAGAGGTAAATGGAGAAATTGAAAGGATTTATTTGTCAAAGGGAAAAACCCGAGGGGTCTCTGGTAGAGGGGTACATATCATATGAGTCTTTCTATTAAGCCAGTGAGTACATCAAGAAAATAGACAACACACTGGGTGCAGTGATTTGGGACGACGAAAGGGATGAAAACAAAAGAGAAGGGGAGCTTCTCCAAACGAATGGAAGAAGGCGCTTGATAAAGAGTAAGTGACTTATTGTTTGACAAATTTTTACACAACAACTATTGACACTAAACTTCATAATGTATATTTTCATGATCTCATATGTACTATATGTTGGTTTGATTTCATGAATACATCAATGAATTCATAAATTGATGCCATCAATAAATTCATAAATTGATGCCATCAATAAATTCATTCTTTACAATTCGGAGGCAACACAATCATGGGTCACATTGTACGAACATAAGAGGAGGAAATGGGAAAGTGACAGGAAATAATTCAGACGGTTGAATAGTAGAAGCATGCCTTATCTTGATCATTTAAAAGAAAATACGCCAATGATATGCCCCAACAGTTGGGTTGCTGACCAAGTCAAAGAGAAACATGGCGCATATGGTCTTTACCCGCGTGAAGAAGAGGATGCACTAAACATAGGGATTGGTTGCAACAACTCGATAATAATCTCTTTGTGTACATAATTTTTAACTTCGTAATGCACATTTGAATTGTAAGTACATCTATATTATTTTTTATTTTAATGTTTGGGTACATATTGACACTATGATTTGTTCACTTTTTTATAGGTGCATTTGTTCCCATCTATGTGGGCATATGGATATCATTTTCGCACAGAGGATGCTGATGATGGAAACATGACACAAAACCGTGGAGTGGAAGTCGAGTTCGACCAATCTAGTCGTGTTAGCCACTGTGATAAAAACACCATGCAAGGTAAGTTAGGTTACGTCAGAAAGATACAAAAGATCATTCGAGTGGACTTCTCTTCTTTCCAATGTGTTATTTTTAGGTGAAAGTGGTGGGACACCTTTGATCGGAATAATGTAAGAATATTGTGATAGTGGGATGATATGTATCAACTCTAAAAAGATGTGGGATGAAGCTAAGGAGCCTTATGTTTTCCCAAAACACTGCAACCAAGTGTTTTTTTACCCATATGTGTTGGATAGGGATTGGTGGTTTGTATTAAGACATGACCCTAGATCAAAACATATTTTTTAGAAAAGCAGTATTATCATGCCAAGCAAGGAAGAT
The DNA here is from genome assembly GCA_000966675.3 of Picea glauca. Classification (NCBI taxonomy): domain Eukaryota; kingdom Viridiplantae; phylum Streptophyta; class Pinopsida; order Pinales; family Pinaceae; genus Picea; species Picea glauca. The sequence continues at coordinate 171,770 of JZKD02S1382721.1, read as the reverse complement.
AATCAGGGCGATGGCAACAAAGAGTGATATATTATAGATGTTTTATTATTTAATTACTTACTTTTATGTTTTCAATTCTATAGTGGATTTAATAAGTTGATTATTAAATTTACAATTTTTTTAGTATTTAATATTTCATTTGAAATATTATTAATTTTTTTTATTGTTTGATATAATTAAATGTTATGTGTGAATGATATAAATATTTTTCCACTGTAAATCTAGATGATATTTGAACTTTTAGTATTTTAATTTGAACTTTTACTTTAAAAAACAATATATTATTGTATTGTAAATATCAAATATTTTATATCATAATTTTAAAATGTATTTTTGTGACCCACCATTTCATATCATTACCATATCGTATTATATTGTATTAGCTTTTATTTTTGAATTCATACATACTAATTAGGGGAATATTCAAATCTAAAATGAGCCTCCTAAGTGAGTTTTTCAAAAAAACATAATTGTCCTTGAATAACTAATGCATGTGTCATTTACATAAAAATCACTGTCCCTCTCTAAACCAATATATATATTTTATTGGGGGAATCGACAACTCACGGTTCTCATACTTGCGTGACACACGGTCAATACCCGTCCGTTACCACTATAACGCCAGGTGCGCCACACAACCCACAAGCATGGAGCACAAGTAAATCAGAGTGAGAATCGAACTTTAGACCTCCTTTACAAATTTCATTCCATTTACATAGCACATGCCAATTGATCTACACTCTTGCGGGCTATAATAATATATACTTAAGATATTACATAAAAATCAAATAAATAATATATTATGTAATATAATAAGTATAATATATTATATTATGTTATGTATTAATTATAATATATTATGTTATATATTAATTTATATTATAAATATAATAATATAATATATAATAAATATAATATATTATATATTAATTATAACATAATAAAATAAAATATATTAATTTTCTATTACATATAATATATAATAATAATAAATATATAATTAAAATTTGAATTAAATATATAGATCATAACAATTTTTTATCCCTTATAGCCTCTTTTTATTTGTGGGTAAGAAATTTTAAGGCTCTTAATAGCTAATTCAATTCTTAATATCAATTACAACAACAATTAACAACATGTAACATAGGAAATCAAAAAATGACATAAAACTTAAATACATGTAATTAACCCACTTAAGAAAATTATTGAAAGAGAATAATTTATACAAATTAAAATATTTAATATTCTAAATATTTTTATGTTTTTGTACATGTTTCTTGGTTAAGTTTGACATTCATGCATCCTTATACTATAGTAAAAAAATGTTGAATTAGAGATTTTTAGACTATTAATTATGAGAATATAAAAAAATATGACTAAATTACAATTAAGAGGAAATTAAAATATCACAAAGATTTTATAAATGATAATTGAGCTTATCATAACTATTTTTAATTATTCATTATTCATTATGAACAAAAACAATATTCTCGAAATGAGGGCCAATTCTCCAATTGTACTTTCAAGTAAACTAGTTTGAAAAAATTATGATACAAAGTAAGGTTGAAGATTAATATAATTTACTTTTAACTTGCCCAAACTTTAATTAATAACATAAGACATATCTTTACCCATTTTTATAACTTATTTACTTTTCTTGATTAAGTTTGACATTCATGCATTCTTATAGTATAGTAAACAAATTGTTGAATTATAGATTTTGAGACTTGTGTTAATTATGAAAATATAAAAAAATATGACCAAATTACAATTAAGAGGAAGTTAAAATATCACAAAGATTTTATAAATGTTAATTGAGCTTATCATAACTATTTTTAATTATTCATTATTCATTATGAACAAAAACAATATTCTTGAAATGAGGACCAATTCTCACATAGTACTTTCAAGTAAACTAGTCTGTAAAATTGTGACACAATGTAAGGTTGAAGGTTAATATAATTTACTTTTAACTTGCCCAAATTTTAATTAACAATGGTTGCATGGCAAAGCAGTCCCTGCCGAGTTAGTTGGGAAATACATGTTGAACAATGAAACTTAATATAACTAAATGCACAAGTAATGAATATTTTTTGACAAAAGATAATAATTGAGGGTTGTTTGTTATTCAAAATGTATAATGCACTGTACCCTGAATGGAAATATAACATTCATAAATATAATAAATATATTATAAATATAATAATAAATAATATAAATATAATAATGCATAATAATAAATACATAGTACAACTTTTTATATTTAGATGTGGTGATTGGTGAAATTAATTGATTATGTAATTAATTATACATATTGAAAGATGTGAAAGGAGCAATAAGACTTCAATTCTATCAATCAATTAGAAATGAGAAACACAAATATTTTTATTATATCCAAAAATATATATTTGTTTTCCTATGTTAAACATTACATTGCATACACAAATTTACGGCAAATTAATGTCACATCAAAAGCAAACTCATTGATATAGTCCCAATGGCAAGGACTAATAACCATCATAATTTAATAACAAATATTCCCTGTCCATTTTTTGAAATCTAAAATAAATATCTAATTTCAAAGTAATTAAAACTAAAAAAATCAAAGTAGTTATTTAAAAAAAAAAAACTTCAATAAGTATAGAGTTTCAATTTGTGAAAGCAAAATTCAATAAGTATAGAGTTTCAATTTGTGAAAGCAAACTTAATGCAAAATAATTGTCAAAGGCAGGACTTGTTACAGACGTTTGTGAAAGCAAACTAACTAGTGCAAAATTATTGTCAAAAGGCAAGACTTGTTACAAATGTTGACCACTAGAGGCAGTCAGGGAGAAGCAAGAAGGAAGACTTAAGTTGGGCACTGATTTCTTTAACATAACATTGCTGCTAAGTGCTTATTGCTTAGCTTAAGTAACATTGGTTACTGGTACTATTTTATCATGGAATGCAATCATGTAGACATCCAATCCATAAACCTCACAAAAATTTAAGTATGAAACAAACATGAACAAGCTTGAAAACATGAAGAACATAGATCCAATGGTAAGGAATGTAGGTTTTTCCGATAGATGCGACCAACTCTTCTCCATTAACACATTTGATATGTTAATGATTGATATGATTGGTCTATTGGAATATAATCACAGCTTTGCATTCCACGGATTTATATAATCAACTCTTTCGTACAAATCATAATTTCAAATCACTTATTACAATAACGTATAACAATAACTAAGAATATATACAAATATCATAGCGTATTGCAAGAAATTTCCCTGGTCATCTCTTGCTTAAAAGTATATAAACCACCCATCAATCAATAACCCCAAATTCTAAGGACCTAATAACTGTAAATAATTTGTACATAATTCACCAACATAGGATCTTGGATTGAAGGTATTGCAAAGGGCAAGAGGATGTCTCATGAACCTTTTCAATCATCAAGCCAATCCAAATTAAAGCATTCTTCGACCACATCCACTGTGAGATTAGGCATGGCAGAGGCTTTGATAGCCAACCACTGTTGTTCGGTGTGCTCATCACAGATTACACGTTTTAAAGACCTTAGTTTGGTTAATGATTTAGGAAGCATCTTCAGTCCAGAGCACTCATTCATGTCCAACATCTTTAACTTTGGTAGCTGATCAAATTCCATCGGAAGGTCCTTCAAAGACATGCACAGTGAAATATCAAGAAATTTTAGTTGCTGAAGTCTGCAAATGGAAGGAGGAAGCATTGACAAGCTTGGACATGTAGACAATCTCAGCAATCCAAGTGACCTTAACCTCCCCAAGTCATCAGGTAACTTTTGGATAAGATGGCAATTAGTGGTAGACAACCTCTCTAGGGAAGTTAAACTGCATATGCTTCCTGGAAATTCTTCCAAATCGCTACAGTGATCAAAGTTAATTGCTACCAACTTCAGAAACTTTAGGGCTTGTGCCTTATCAAATAGAGTCATATTTCCCAAGTCCTCACACAGATAGACATACAACTTTTCTAGGCACTCCCAGGATCTACAGTACTCGTAAAGAGGAGGCACAATGAACTTTTGAAGTAAGACAAACTTGAGCTGGGTAACTAGAGAAAAGCTTGCCAACCCATGAAGTATTGCACGCTTTGAAGTGTAATTGTAGATGATAAGAACCTTAAGCTTTGGCATGGTATGTAAAAATGTTGGAAGCCAATATTCACTTGCAGAAAAGAATAAAGCAAAGATTCCACCTCAGGAAAATCTATTTAACACCAATCTTGCTCTTCCATTGGACCTATACATCCTAGAAATGTAACAATCAGCTACGTTGATAAAAATGCGCACCTTAATAAATTGGAAAATTAGTGAATTGAACTAATAATTATTGAATGTTTAAGCAGAGAGAGAAAACAAGTTTCAGGAGTTTGACTTATATGAATTGAAACAAATTGAGCCCTAGATGTTTGATCTTTGAGTGTAACCCAGTTTGTGGGAATACTATCCTCCTTGTGAGGCATGAAAATCCTCTTACCATGAATGGCACTATATTGGCTTGCAAGACGCAAGGCTAAATCATGTTGAGAAAAAGAAAGCTCACAAGCACAACTAAATGAGATAGCTAGACTCCTGGTACATCAAAAGCTTGTATTAACCAAAAGAAATGAACTCAAAAACCACTTAATCTGTACTGGCATGATTTATCTTACCTTCCTCGTTTCTAATTATGTTAGAAATCATGCAAATAATATAAAGCCTTAAATTGCTTGTGTACTTGTTAAGCCTCAACTTTTCTGCAGAGTTGATGCTCTATCAAAGGATGTCAAACCACATTAAATTAAGTAGGGACACAAATATGAAGAGAGCAAAACAATCAACAGATTCATAAAAAGTAACAAATTTAAACAAGTTCCTTACTGAGACGAACAAAGTTCGCTCACACAAGAATAATCCAAAATATTTGGAATATAGTAGTCAAATCCATATGGACAAATATATATGTAATAAGAATGAATAATAAGATATTAATATATAATGAGATGATTACAATTGAGAACGAGGGCTCGTTTATATACCCACGCAGGGGTGCCCTTTACCAATAGTCATGTCCTTTGAGAGATGACCTTTCATTATTAATAATTATTATTTATTAATTATTATGTTATGAATATC
>JZKD02S1382721.1:139268-150541 GCA_000966675.3 Picea glauca | reverse complement strand
CCTTTTTCCCCACCTCGCCAACACTTTGACGCTATCTCCACTCCCTCACCCCTTCCCTCCACCTCGTCCGACTCCCCACTTCGTTTTACCTGCAACAAGTGCGATGACAGAGAAGTGATCATAGCTTCACTGTGCGAACTCACCAGAGGACAAGAGGACATCAAGTCCGCACTTCGGGATTTGCAACAAAAGGACGTTGAGTGATGGGGCAGGGTGGACATTCTGATGTCCATTCTACAGGACCTCCGGTAGGCAATTGTGGATCGAGATAGGGGAAAAATGAAGAAGACCCGGGCTTTCGCGGGCCCGTGGCTTGGTCCAGGTTTCTAATGTTCTCTTGTTTCAGGTTTTAGCTCTTGTTTTTCCTATCTAGCTTTGTTTAGTTTATAGACAACCGCCCTGTTTAGTTTACTCTCAGCTTATCGCCATGCATGGCACTGTAGTTTTTGCATGTCACACTATATTTTTTTTGGACAAGTGGCACTCTATTTTTTGGACAAGTGCCAACAATGGTTTCCTAGATGGGCACTGTTGCCACGCATGATAGACAAGTTGTAAATTTTTCAAGAAGGCCCTAATACAACTACTAATTTACAAAAAAAAAATGAAAGTACAAGATTAATTTAAATCTTACCTCGATGATCCGGTGGCTCATCCACTATGAAGAGGATGTTGGGATATCCTCGCCAATCCATCCTCGCGTAAGGGCACAACACCATCACGAACATGTGATTTGCCTCATTGGATAATAACTGAAGCACCTCCCTGGAAATCCTAGCTGGAAAATCGGGCATGCCCCTCTTGGGAATCATCTCGCCCCATATGTGCATTTTCACCTTGGTCATCGGCCCAGGAGGCCGATAGACAAAACTAGGTCTCGTCTCTGGAAACCTCTAAAAAAACAAACAAAATAACTCTGAAGCAAATGGGAAGTTCTCCCTCCCATATATCATAACACGACATCTATCCAGTGCTATACAAAATTGCCTCAAGAAAATGGCAGACCACTTAATAAGTCGTAGCCTCTATATCAAAGAATCAACATAATATAAAAGCACACAACTAATGCACTGACCATCACCGGTAAAGTGTGAAATGGTCAACAGTAACAGTGAGAGGCACTTAATGTCCTCTGCGCCGAACGAGGCGATTCGTAATTGTCCACCATCAACCTGAAAATCTCCAGAAGAAGGTATATTGCGCACAATATACCTATGAGAGTAGGCAAGCTGACTCTCAGCTGCAATACCCACTGGGACATCAAGAAACTGGTGAAAATCCTCCCCTCTCATATATAGCCCAATGATAAAATAAATATCCTCCTAAGTGGGATGGTACCACTGATGAGGACTGACTTTGAATGCTTGTCGATGGGCATCCCATCGACGAATCAACTGCACAAGAAAGGAGAAATTCCCCTTTACGGATGTAGAATCCTCGTAGTACTTGAGGAAGCCTACATTCCTCAAGAGGAGTTGCGTAGCTGCAGTACTAGGCTGAGGGTACAAATCCCTCTCCCTCTCTCTGGCCTCCCACTCCCGAACCATATGGTATTGGTCCACTCTCTGTTGCTTCTCCTCCATGCGCTGACGTCTCTGCGTAATTAAAATATAATTACATCAACATCATATAAAAAAACATATCTATTTTTTAGTAAATGAGAAATGTATTTCGAAATATGCAAACATATTTTTTTTCAAAAAAATAAAAATTTAACCTTTGGTGCGCCAGAAAAATAGTAACGCACTGCCCACGGTGCGCACACATATCTTACGCATTGCATGCAAAATGTAATTTATTTTAGGGGGTGCGTAGTAATTATAAAAGCATTGGTGGTTCCCATTGTATACAATGCACCTTGAAAGCACGATGCGTCTAGATACTACGACACCTCGGAGCTTTCCATTCATCATGACACACCGCTTAAAATAGACACTCATTTTAAATGGTGCACCGTATCCATGCTTGTGCACTGGTCCGTACCATATAATCTACGCACCGATTGAAAAACAAAATAATGTTCATATTGCGTAGTTTATTGTGTATGCACTAGTGTGTTAACTATCAAGGACGCACCGCTTGAACAACTATCTATTTTCAACGGTGCGTATATTTTTATGAATACACCAGTACATTCACTATAAACAACGCACCATTTAATGGAAACTATTTATTTTCGATGGTGCATCGTTTATTATGAACGCACTGGTGCATTCATTATAAACAATGCACCGATGTGTTTATTATGAACGCACCATTGAAAATAAATAGTTTCCATTAAATGGTGCGTATAGTTTTATGAACGCACATGTGCGTTCACTATAAACAACGCACTGTTTAATGGAAACTATTTATTTTCGATGGTGCGTCATCTATAAGTACACATCGGTGCATTCTGAATTACAACGCACCAATGAAAATGAACTATACATTTTTGGTGCACCCTTTAGAATTTACAGGTTGCACTGCACGTGGTGTGAGCCGAACGAATCGAACACACCACATAATTTTTTTTTTGAACACCAATGCAAATTTAACTCAATTTCATAATTTAATCCGGTAAAAATACAATGTACAAAGAAATAAAGAATTTACCTGAACATTTTCTCGTCGAGGAGGCATGGTTGGGATGTAGTGACAAAAACCAAATTTGCCCACCGTATGGAAAAATTGGAATCCCACAAACCAAGCACCGAACGGAAACAAGGAAAGAAACAGAAGCATCGACGACAGTGCACTTCAGTTGGGCAAAGGTGGCACTGGTGCTTGAGAGCTTCTCTACACTGGAAATGGTAAAAATATGTTTTTACCACCAATTTTTATTTTTTATTTACCCCTGTTCCGGTGTGCTCACATTGAGTGCACCGGTGCTCACCGCTGCAAACAACACACCATTATTTAAAAAAAACCCTGCGATGGTGCACCATTTTGGAACGCACCGGTGCACCCATAGGACAAAGGCACACTGTTATGCATTTTTAAAAGAAAAAAATGCAAAGACTGTGCACCTTTTTGTTGCACACTGGTGCTCGCGAGCTTCTTTTATATGACGTGCACCATTGTTTTTTTTTTTTTTTTAATTAAATCTGTAACGGTTCACCATTTTTTATTTTCTTTTGTTCTTTGTTTTTTGGTTGGGCACCGCTGCAAATAGTGCACTTTTATTTAAAAAAAAAAAACATGCGACGGTGCACCAGTTTGGAATGCATCAGTGCACCCAATGGACAACAATGCACTGTTATGCATTGTTAAAAACAACAACGCAGAGACGATGTACCTATTTGTTGTGCAATGGTGCTCGGGATCTTCTTTTATATGATGTGCACCGTTTTTTTTTCTATTTTTTTGAATAACTATGGAACGATACACCATTGTCTATTAGCACTGGTGCGTTGAGTTCTGGTAGCACATTGGTGCGATATAGACTTATAAATGCACCATTAAAACAAATTCTGCTAAAACATCTACCCGCGCACCTCCAATACAAATGGATTTTTGGGCTATTTTTATAGGGGCTTCCGCAAAAACCTCCGCTATAGGGTCTTTTCCTTGTAGTGCAAGAAGTACTTCAAACTGTCATGATCTGTTTTTTACCTTGAAGTGTCTTCCTATTAGGTAGGGGCACCATTTATGAACTTCATGTTGTATGACCAACATTTCTTTTTCATAAATGGGTTTGACTAAGTTTTTGCCTTTAAGTTGGTTGCTTTCAAAGGCAAGGGGCCTTCCTTCTTGCATTAAAACTGCACTAATTCTATGGCCTAAGGCATCACACTCCACAATAAATGTTTTTGTAAAGTGGGGTGTGGCTAAGATGAAATTTGTACACATAGCCTCCTTAATTTTTTTAAAAGCTTTGGTTTCTTCTTCGGACCAAGAAAATGCTTCCTTATTTAATAATGCCATTAGAGGTGCTGCTATCTGACCATAGTTCTTGAAAAACTCGCGTTAATAGCTTGCCAATCTTAAGAATCCTCTAAGTTTCTTCAAGGTTTTGGGAATTGACCATTCCCTCATAGCTTTAATTTTGTTAGGGTCCACTTTTACACCTTCATGAGATACACTATGACCCAAATATTCCACTTCTTGAACCCCAAAAGCACAGTTGGAAGGCTTTGCATAAAGTTGTTGCTCTTCCAATAGTTGTAATACTTTGTCAACATGTTGTACATGCTTTCCCAAGATTTGTTGTAGATAATAGAATTCATCAAGCTTTGAAATGTGGAAGGTGCATTAGTAAGTCCAAATGGCATAACCAAAAACTCATAATGATATTCATGTGTTTTAAAAGTTGTTTTAGGAATCTCTTCCCGCCTCATTATGATTTGATTATATCCCAAACGAAGATCCAACTTAGTAAAGTATTTTTCTCCATGCAACTCATCTAATAATTCATCAATGAAAGGGATAGGAAACTTATCTTTGATGGTCAATTTGTTGATTTGTTTATAATCTGGACACATACGCCATGAACCATCCTTTTTTATAACCAACACCATTGGTGAAGAGAAAGAACTTTGGTTATGTTGAATGAATCCAACCTCTAACATTTCTTGGATCATGCGCTCAATCTCACTCTTCTATGCATACTGATACCTGTAAGGCCTAATGATAGGTGGTACAATTCCTGGTTTCAAGTGAATAACATGGTCATGATTTCGAGCAGGTGGAAGACCCTTATGAATTTCACCAAATACCTTGGAATGATTGTTGATAATTATTTGGAGATCTAATGGAGCAGGGGCTATATATGTTTGAACATCAAGTGAACACAATTGTGCAATTACACCCTGGTGTCCCTTTTTGAGTAATTTTTCCATGCTATTAGAGCTTATTACTTTAGAGGGTTTCCCTTGGATACCTCTAAGCTCAATTTCCTTTCCATTTGAGGAAAATCTCATGAAAAGATTTTGAAAATCAAAGGCCACTATTCCCAGTGATTGCAACCATTGGACCCCTAATACAACATCGACACCCCACATTTGGATGGAAATCATGGGGCTATATAGAAAATACTCCCCCATGTTGAGTTTAATACTATTTCATTTCCCTGAACAATTCATGGTACCTCCATTTGCAATCATTACTTGAAACTCTGGTGCGGGATATACAAAGCAATTGAGATCTTTTGCTAATTTGTAATTGATGAAATTATGGGTGCTACTAGAATCAATCAATATTGTTACCTTTTTCTTTTTGATGTATCCTTGTATCTTGAGGGTTTGTGGAGTAATGATGTCGGCCAATGCATGGAAATATATTGTTGGAGTAGTCTCTTCTAGTTCTGGGTCTTGTGACGATTCCAATTCTTGATCTTCTTCCTCTTCACAGTCTATGTATAATAATTTATTCTCACCACATTTATGCCCCTTACTGTACTTGCTGTCACAATTGAAACATAGTCCTTTTTCTCTTCTTTCATCCATTTTTTGATGTGTCAACCTTGTTGGTTTAGGTACTCTATCTTCTTCCTCTTCATAGTCTATGTAGAATAATTTCTTCTCATCACATTTATGCCCTTTACTGTACTTGTTATCACAATTGAAACATAGTCCTTTTGCTCTTCTTTCATCCATTTGTTAAGGTGTCAACCTTGTTGGTTGAGGTATGGTTGTCTTATGACCCCCAAAATGATCTCTACTTCCAATGCTATACTTGTGTGTAGCCTTATTTTTGGCCTGAATATGACAAGCATTTTGCATAACTTCCACAATACTTGTAGGTTGTCTTAAGAAAATTTTGTGTTTAATGTCTTCTTTTAATCCACCCATGTAAGCTTCCAATAAGTGTTCGTCACTTATGTTATCCAACCTTGTGGCCAATACCTGGAATTCATGATTATAATCTTCAATGTCAACTAAGTGCTTGATTCTTTTCCATTGATTGAAGTAGTCTTGTTCCCAAACTTTCCCATATTGTGCTTCTAAGTCTTTTGTAAATAAACCCCAAGTGAAGTGATATAAAGGGGGCTTCCTTTTCACTATCCATTGATACCATTGATATGGTTTTATCTCAAATTTCAAGGTTTCCATGTGAATCATTTTCTTATTATCCATAATATTATGTAGTTCGAAATATTGCTCTATTTGGTTCACCCAAGTAAAATCCTATGTACCATCAAACTTCTTTAATTCAATTTTGGGAAAGTTGAATTTAGGACCCCCACCATAATTAACTCCACCATTAGAGTTAACTCCACTTGAAAATTGCTTATTATCAATAGGTTGTTCAACATGAATACTACCTTTATTTTCGTGGGTTCCTAACATTTTGATATCTCCTTTAGGGGGTCTCTCATCTAGAGTTTGGCAGATCAAGGAAGATATTTTTTTCATATTCTCATCCATCTTACTTGTCATGTCCTCCATCTTCCTATTCATCTTATTCTTATTCTCATTCATCTTGTTTTCTATTTCCTCCATTACTTGTTCTCTATTTTCAATGATCTTCATTTCCATCTGGCGATAAATCTCATTGATTTCATCTTGAGTCATGTTTGAGATTTCTGGAGGTTTAACTGGTGTTGTTATTTTTTTTGGACCCATATAGAATAAAAATAATAATACTTCTCTTTTCCCTCCTTATCAAAAACTTTGAATCACCAAAAACAAACGTTCCGATAAAAAGTTATGCCATTTGCAAGTTACATACCTTTCAAACCCTTAATTTGGAGTCTGTCCTCTAAGCTGACCTTCCTTCTAGTGTATCTCTAAACTTGCGGCCATTTTGAGTTTGAAATTTGATTATGTAGTCCTCTGATATGTCCTCTCTTCAATTCCACAGGTCTGATCAAAATTGGATGTGCCAAGTGGAAGTTACGGTAACTTCCCCACACCTTGCTAGTTTTTGGACTTTCCAGGAGAGTGCACTTGTACAACGTGCCACGCGCAAAATATTTTATATATGATTTTGAAAATTGTACCAGAAATACTAAAGACTGTCCACATTCCAATGAAATAGATCTCATGCAATTTGGATCCTCCATGAAGAAGATATACCTATTTTACCTAGAACACTTGTTTGAGACTAGTTAATAGGACTAGTCAGATACCCTATCTTCCACAGGGTGTATCTCCGCAATTATGACGACCCAAAATCTGAAATTTGTACCACATATACCTTGATAATTTCTATAAATAACCTCCTATTTTCATCGTCTGAATCATCCCAGAAAAAAATTGTAGCAAAAATTCTAAGATGACTTTCTTGTAGAAGGAAAAACCCTAGGATCAATGAGCTCTTATACCAAATGTTATGATCCAATGCCTTAAAAATGATAAGAAATCAATAAATAACAGTCCACTTCGAGGGGGAAACCTCCTTTACAATATATCCACTTCATAACACAATAAGATTTGAGATAAGATGCTCCTAAGACTAGCTCTCCTTGGTGTATATATAGGAGACAAATGGTACAATTATAATGAAAGGGTGCGATGAAGGGGTTCAGAGCCTACATACAATTATAATAAAAGAAATATAATAATTGAATAAGGGGATTAATAAGAGGGTTTATACATAACATGGGGCTTTGTCTAGGGCTTAACACTGTGAGTGTGAGGATAATTCATTTAGTGGAGTGTTGGTTTGGGGCAATGCGTGTTTTCCATGGAGCAGGTGGTCTTGCAGGGTAGTATAAGTTTGGGGCTAGGACTAGGGCATTTGTGGCATTTATTGGAACCACAAAATTAGTTTTGGGGTTGATTCTAGGAAGCCAACTGGTGAAAATCTCAAGTCAATTTCGAATTGGGATGTTGGGTGTGTTGTTTCTCTTGTTGGGTATTGAGTTGGCTATGGCTCGTAGATACATAAATTCTAAGGTGGACTCCTTTGGCATGCTTATGTGTACTGTTGTTTCGCTCACTCGATCCAATGTTGACCTGGGATTTGGTTTTGATATTGTTTTGTATGTGATTCTCCAATTTAGGGAGAAGATCTTTTTGATTTCATAAACATCTTTAGAGTATTGTTGAGCAGGGGAAAATTCTCTAAGGAAACCTAAACAAAAAATTGATAGACAACATCAAACTTGCAAATGATTTATATCAATTGTTCATGTGTGTGACACATGTCATTATTTTATGCTTCCTAGGTAGATATATAGAGTAAATGTTTACCTCTCCCTCTGTATTTCTTTATAGTCTGGCCTCAATTCAAATGGTTGGGATAGTTTATGTAAATACATGGATCCATAAATCTAAGAGTAAATGTGGCTGAAACCTGAGATTGATTAAAGTTTTATGTTTAGTAGAACAATATTATTGAATATTGGTATTGAAGGTGTATTAGATGTCTTAAGAAATTGTTGGGGCACATAAAAATGATTTAAGGGTTGGACTCGTTCTTGTAATTGATATTCCCTAGAGAGAGGTGGTGTTACAAAATAATGCCAACTTCATATTGCTTTATGGTATTACTAAGCTGAAATTAGTTGATGAAAGGAACCACTTTGTGGACATTCAGAAGAGGCATCCATTAGTCTCAAGTCAACTTGCAAGTATCGAATCCACTGGTTATAGTTCATAATCAAGTTGGCTTTGTTTTGGTTATTGTGCTTTGTGGAAAGCATATATCTACTAGGCTCTTCTCGGATATATACAGGTTCAAAAGTACATATGGACAACGAGACATGGGGAAAATTGACAGTTATAGAACCCCTTTGACTTGAGAATGAATAAATGCATGCACACACCGAGAGGGATCCACATAGATTTCTAGTTTGGATACATAGAAAATCACCAATGACCATTATTGTTTCTTATTTTCATTGCAACTCTTTATGTTCCAACGTATGTGATTAAATAATACTCATGGGATATTTGGTGCTTTTGTTGTTTCTCTGATGTGTATGTTACTCATGACATTTATCCGACGCTTTTCTTTTTGGAAATACAACTTTGAGAGATGGTTGATGACAAAAGTAGTGGAAATAATAGTGACACAAACAAATCATCTAACTGGATCACAGAGAAAAGTAGAAGCTCACTTGCAGACTGGGTGACATTGAAAAAACCTACAGAAGAAAAACATCATTGGGTATGTTTCCAATCAAATTCTCTTAATTGTGTCCAATAGTTTAAACTTTATATTCATAACTTACTATACTTGTTTTTCTTCTATATACTGAAGTTTTAACTATGATTGCAAATTACAAAAAATTCACTATAGATGTAATTCTATAATGAAAGAATATTTTGTTGGGCTTACCATTTTCAGCCTAAACACTTAATAGTTGGTTGAATGTTTTATGTTTTTTAATCATTTCTCTCCCTCCTCCAAGAAATTTGGTTTACTATCATGGGCATTGTGTTGTGCTTTTCTTCCCAATTGCAAATCATTGGTGTAGTCACCACATAGTTTCTCAATTTTTAGACATGGATTTACATAAGCCCCCAAAGAAGGAATAGAGGCAACAATCATATTACTTGTTGATTTTCTTTGTTTCTCTTTAATTCATGTTGTATAACTGCTTTTCCAAGACATGGAGAACTAATGATTATCTAGATAGAATATACCAAGTTTACACTCGTGGATCTTATTGCATGTTAAAGTGATTATTGGTACACTCTGGTGGTTTTTCTCTTCTTCCTCACCACATATAATATTTGATTTGTCTAGCATATCACATTAGAAGTGATATTGTGCTCATATTTTGAAGAGACAATGGATAAGAGAACGAACCTTGCGATATGAGGAGTTAATCGATATGCCTCATGTGACATATCATTATCCATGTGATTATAGAAGGTTAATTGAAACATAGATTGCAATAATATCATTCTCTAGTTTATGTAAATTGACAATGTGTTTTCCAAACTACTTAAAACTCAATGTGATGGATTGAGTGCAAAAACCAACGTCTCAAAGTGATTGTAGAAGCACTCTTTGTAACCGGTTTAATCACATGTTTGATATCACAAAGTCCTTTGATTTATGTTACTTTTTAATGAGTTATCGATCACGTAGGTTCTTAGAAAAGAATGGAAATTTACCTTGTCAACATTATGTTGTAGGGCCTAAAGACTTCAGTGAGGCCATTCGAGAAGGATTTTCTCTCTCTGATAAATATTCTCATTCTATCGAATAACAATTGATCTATCGCCTCTAGCAACATGCATCAATAATCTGTATCCTGAGCTGACTCCACCAATAGGTTCTAGGTCTAACCACATCCAACGGTTCTAGCTCCACTTGAGGTGGGGGTTTATTAATAAGGGAAGAATTGGATTTAAAGGTGGTGAGGTGGGATTTCGAGGAGGAACAGCTAGTGGTTTGAGCCGAACCCATCCCTCCTCCTGCATTATCGAGGTTTGTATGTAGTTAAAGCTTTGTATGCAGTTGTATGTAGGTAGACCACCAATTTAGAAGGAAATGTGGTAGATACATGTACACAAACTAGAGATAGTTGGAGTGGCATTCAGAAGGTCAATCCAATAGACAAGAAAGGAGGCAGGGGTCAGGTGGAGAGCAAAGGATGCAACAATATTGGTTGATAGGTTTTCCCTAATTGACATGTTCCAGGCAAAATATCTCCATGAGTACATGATTTTGTTATAAAAGTTATAATTTAAAAGGAAAAGAATAAATATTTTACATTTATAAAATAAAATTAAAAGAAAGTTAATAATTATATAGCTATACAAATTATTTCAAAATTCAATAAAATAACAAGTGCAACAAAGATACTTATATCTGCCTCTTAAAAATGTTTTATTGCCTCTTAAAAATGTTTTATTGTAACAATATTTTACTAGGGAAAAGAGATCAAACTACCAAACTTAGAGATTAGAGTATGACCCTTGGAGCAATCCAAAAAATCCATTCCCTTCGATCCCGGTGCATTGGCAAATGTCATAGTCACACCCTTTGAGGTAAGGGATGATCATAAAGCTATTGCCATGCAAACCAAACCAAGCCATCGTCTACATATTATTTTGATAAACAACTCATAAAAGATGAAACAATCACATGACAAACAACTTTGATCCAAAAAGGAACATACACCTTATCGCTTATTAATAATTATTTTTTCTAAAAGCTTTACTAGATATACACCATTTAGTAACATATTAATTAAAATATAATTTTATAGAAATTATAATAATTAGATAGATTCTTTTTTAATATATTTTTTTTAAAATCTATTAATATATATTTTTTAAACAAGTCTTTTTATTATATTAAAAAAGTATATTTGTTTCTTTCCTATATTTAATATTAAATTTGTCATACAAATTTTAAGGCAAACTAACTAATACCAAGTAAGTATAATA
>JZKD02S1382721.1:104065-134076 GCA_000966675.3 Picea glauca | reverse complement strand
CACTACCAACCTTCCTAACCTCTTAACTCAACAAAAGTATGGTGATCTTGGAAAGCTTCTCTTAATGCTTTTGGAGCACAGAAACAAAATTATAAAGAATCACAAGTAATCACTTACCCTCTTAAGGTCCAATAGACCAATTAGGTCTTAGTGGACGTTAATCATAATCATCATCATCATCATCATCAATTAATACCCATCAACTATATTTAATTTAATGTAAACTAACCCCATATATATATATATATATATATATGAACGAAGAATATTCATTCATTATTTCCTCCCATAAATTTATATTCAAAAGTCATGCTATGCAATAAAAGCAAGGTATTGTTTATGGAGCCCACAACTTCGTTGGAAGTCTTCTCGAATATGTTCCACAAAAGTGTCTTTGAACATGTTTCACGTGGCTTCGTCGGAATCTTGGATTAGTCAGGAAATCTTTCTACACCGAATGCAACATTGTAGTTTTGGGATTATAGCCATGGGGTTTCATGAAATTTGTCTTAGGGAAGTGAGTCTCTCGATGCTGAATGAATTTCCTTATATTGCAAAGTACAAAGTGTAGGTTGGATTGTATAGTATAGCATTCTAATTAAATAAATGAGCTTGTCTTGTGTAATTAATTTAAAACCTTTATTTACTTAAAGGTTGTAATAAGACTCTTAACTTATTAGTCCCCGTCGAAGCACAGGACTATAGTATTTGATTAGTGTTGACTTTCTATTAGTTAATCTTTGACTTTTAATATTATGTTTCTATTTTAAAGTTGAAAATACAAAAATCTAAATTCTATCTATTATATCATTTAACATATATATATATATATATATATATATATATATATATATATATATATTCTAGAATTTTATTAGTTTTTAATTTGAAGTCTTATTCTTAACGCGATGCCGATTATATTGGTAATATAAACTTCCATTAAAATCATTTAATTGACGTTAGTTCAACTTTAAATGTGTGCAACAAAGTTGTATTATTTAAACATACTTGGCTAACTCTTGTTATCATTACGTTGACAATATGACAATAGAGAATCCATGCTCCTATTATTTCATATCATTTCAATCAATATACTTGCATGGCTAGCACCTTGCACTGCTTGCACATCTCACTCAATATCCTTGCACCGCTTGCAAATTTTGATGCACCCTTTTATGAAAAGTCAAATTTCCATGAGTTGCTTACCCATAACAATTCTAGATGCAGTTTCATTGCAGTGTTCCTAACAATTCTAAATGCAGTTCCATTGCAGCGTAAGAGGCATGGCTACATACCTCCCTTGGTTCAAGTTTTCAGTTTTCTCTTAGCCAACATAACTTGATAGATTTCATTGTTTCGTGCCAAGCTAATCAAGCCAAGATTTCAACATAACCTTTCAAGCCAGGTAATAAAGATCGCATGCCTTAGCTTTTGAAAGATATTCTATACTACTTCCTAATGATTGGATTTTACAAAGAAGAAAAACTCTCTGAATCATAGTGGTTTTTTAGTCAAATACTTACCAAGGTAGGGGGAGCAATTAGTGGAGAAAACAAGAAGTGGTTTCCCATCCACCCGAGTGAGCTACACTGAGAGTGCAATTTTAAATTCCATGGTGTGTCGGCTCCCAGTCAATGAATGAGAAAGGCTAGTGGCAACCCACATCATTCATCAACAACTGCATGGGATATGTTTAAGTGGATTTTCACACCACCTCGACCTTATTTGTTGAGCCAATCTCGATATAGCGATTAGCAAATCATAAATGCTATTGTTATACACATTCCCAATTGATGTTAATGAACAAAGCCACATTTTCTCCAAAGGCATTGATAGATGGTCTCGACTCTTGATTCTTTCTTATTGGCACCCATTTTCACTTATTTGGCACCCAAAGGCACAAGATGAGTCAAACTTTACGATAATAAATTATTTGAAGGATTAACATAAAGAATTCATTTCATTCATGTGTAGATTTCCCTCCTCAAGACTTAGTATAAAGAATTCATTTTCAATCATGTACATATTTCCCTCCTCTAGTCTTCTTCAAGGTGGCAACAACATTCCATGCCTTTCTACTTAGGCCATTTGTAGAGACACCATTCCATGCCTTTCTACTTAGGCCATTTGTAGAGACACCATTCCATGCCTTTCTACTTAGGTCATTTGCAAAGAAACGATGAACAAATGAAAAAAGAAAAACATATCATCTTATGATCTTTTACCTAGAGAACCCAACAAGAAAACGCCGAGGAAAGTGGAAGCGAGGACCTTCCAGGACAATCCAAATCAACTTGCATGAGAAAAGAGTCTCTGCAATTATTATTTCTTAACAGTTGCAAGAGGACAATGGCTCGTTGCCCTGTAGCTGCTATGCCCATATCCTCCTCACATATATGCCTTCTGTATGCCTTCATTTTCTTCCTAGCTAGTGACCTTGCATTACATATGACAAGTGTCCATTCTTGGAGATGCCATCCGAAATTACATGTAATTTTAATCAAATCTAAGGAGATTAATACATACTTCATAGGGTTAATCAAGGTAGTAAAATTACTAAATGTTCTTATTTAGTTATTGGAACTCAGGACAAGGGTGAGAACAATGTGTTTATAATACCAACAAAAATGAAATATTCTTTCATGGGGTAGATTCCACTTTGGATAGCCCTACTATTAAAATTTTGGGGTCCAACATCACTGCTGGGCCATGAAACAATGGCTAGACAGGTCCCATATGGTCCAAGGGCCTATTCCTTCATTGGATGGATCGCTCAATTGTAGCAAGTAGAGTGTATGTTTGTTTGGAATAGTCTTCGAAGCTGCATTTATCAGGTGGTAGAACAAAGAGTATGAGCATTCCACTCAACGATGTGCAACTCTACAGGAATAGGGTTGAATCATGGAAGATAAATGTCACAATATATTCATTTTTTATTGTATTAAGACACTGGAACATAAAAATAAACATATATGAAAGCCAACTTGTGTCTTCCTCGTGTTGACAGGTGGGATGGCATAGTGATAGGTGAGTGAGAATTTGGTCGCGTAGACATCGTACTTTGTGTTAGCAATGCTCGAAATTATGACAATATTGTTTCTTATGTACAGGAATTGTTGGATAGTCGAAACTCCAAGCATAAAGGATATTCAACATCCCCATATAAAGCATTGGAGTTCTTTCACATCAATACAAGGAATCACTTAAGAAGAAAAATGGTAATTCGATGTCAAAAATACATCTTCATCCTTGTGCTGGTATTGTTTTTGGGAAAATATTTGTACAATTCATCGAGTTCTTTAACACACTGGATGAGAAACAATTGTTGTATCAGTATGGGAGAATATTATCTTGAATTAAACCCCCTGTTGCTTGAGAAGAAAGGACATGACCTCCTTCAACATTCAAGAGCGACTGAAGTAAATTTACTTTGGAACAATAAATTGGTGTTACTAAGAACAAATGAGACACATTTTCTTTGTCATTAACGTTGTTCAAAGGAATTTGTTGCAACTCCATGGAAATTAGGTCTAACTGCTTCTAGGACAACTGCGAACATACATAAATTAACGTTGGCTATGTATGATCGGTCAGATGGGTTCTAAAGGTGACCTTATTTTGCATTTGCTCCGTAAGAAAAGTTTCCAAAATGAGGGTTTTTGTGGGCATTTGAGTGCAACCATTTTGAAATCTTCAAGTAATCTCTGAAATTATCTATGTGAACCATGTCAAGAGAATCAATAACAGGTGGGGTCAACCATAATATTTATTGTTTTAATAAATAGTTTTTTAACTACATTAATAACAACATTTCAATATATTACTCAAATAAATATTTAATATCAAATCCATCCATTTTTCGACAGGGACAACACTACTCCTATAGCACTTGTTAACTAATGAGATGTTAAAAGAATGCATTTTTTATTATATTAAAAAATATATTTTTTCTAATTCGTATGTTCAATATTAGATTTAGTACAAATTTTTTAAGTCAAAGGTAAACTATTGTAAAAATCAAAGAAAGACTTAATAATATAATTTTTTTTTTTCAGAAAAGAAAAAACCTTATATTAGATAATATAACAGTTCTATTACAATCCTTGTCAAAATAGTTTAGAATTTCTCCAAAGATCCCGGAGCATATTCAAATTGTTCTTTTACATATCCACTAACATTACTATAATCATTTAGTTTTCAATGTATAAATATCCAACAAAAATGATATTTCCAAAACAAAAAAAACATATAAGATCAACATCTTTTCCTTAACTATGTTGCACCATTAATTGATTAATCAGTCTTTCATAATTTTCCGATTCTCCTTCAGATATCACTGCATAGTGAATACCATCTTCTTCAAGTAATAATGTTGCCTTTGATAGCTGATCAACTTCCATATTGTAGGTTCTGTATATATGTTGAGCCTTTAGATGAGTAAATCTCCCGCTAAGCTTTCTAATTCTTTCCATCCAGGGCACAAGATATATCACCTGTAAATCATTTAAATTAGAAAACCAATCTATTATGACCTTTGAGTCACCGACCAATTGTAACTGTGTTACCTTTATATAAGAAGCAAAATAAAGTAAACACCACAGGGATAATAGTGCACTCCTGGTATTAGTCCTCCTTCCACAATTCATCATTATATTATAAGTTCCCTTCTCTGGGCATTTTAATACTACTCCAGCCCCACACTTTTCACCCCTTTCTTGAGATGACCCATCAAAAAAGCCCATGGCCAGATCCCAATCTAGAATAGGAGGCTTGCCTATCTTATCAACCTTAGTGCAATTTGAAACTTTTGTTTCACCCAGATCATGTATAATACTATTGTATACTTTTTCTCTATTAAGTGGCCTTCCTTCAAATATAACCATATTCCTATGTTTCCACACTTCCTAGCATAAGTATCCATGTAGCTCTTTCCAATTTTCCTTCTTCTTTAACCAGTTTTCAAAACAGTCCACAATCTTTTCTCCTTCCCATCTACTCTCAAGTCTTAGCTCCTTCAGTACTATAACCCAAATATCCTTAGTGAACCTACATTCCACAAAAAAGATGATTTGTATTCTCCTCATTTGTCCCACATAACACACATATGCTAGGTCCTTCAAATCCTCTTTTAGATAAATTTTCCCAAGTAAGTATTTTCTTTTCAACTAAGAGCCACACAAAGATTTTATTTTTAAAGGTAACAACCAATCCCAAATCTCACTATACCAAAAAACTGATGCATCTCCTATAGTTCCCTCCATCTGAATATCATAAGCTTGTTTTGCTATAACCTGTCCAAGTTTAGTGTCCCAGGACCATATCAAAATATCTTTATCATTGTTCAGCTCAAAGCCTGAGCCTACAAGTCCTTTTACATAATTATTCCATTCATCCATAAGTTCTCCCTCCAATCCTAAATCATCTGCCAATTTCCATCTAGGAAACCTTGTATTCTCCACATCTTGGTACCCTGCCTACGACAGAAATTTAATACCTCGAGCCTTCAAAGCTAGTACAAGATTCCTAGATAACTTATAAAAAATATGAGATCCTATCAATGGATTAACTCTAATCCTGATGTCTTTCCCATTTCCAGGTTTCCAAGCCAACCATTTAGTAATGAGGTAAGTGCTCTCCAAATGTTTTAAATACCAACCTAATTTTTCCTACCTTCTCTGAACCATTCTACAACTGATTTCTTCCTGAGATATTTTTTAAGTACCACCTCATGCCACAGTCCTTGAGTCACAAGACACCTCCATAAGCTCTTAGCTGCTAAGGCTTTCCCAAAGGTAAAAATATTCTTAATGCCCCACCCACCTAACTTTTTAGGTTTTGCTAATTGTTTCCAACTTACCAAATGGATCCCTTCTTTTATCTTTTTGCCAGTCCATAAAAAACTAAACATCCTTATTTTAATATTATTTAAAATAATTTTAGAGATTTTAGCTAGTGACAACCAATAAACATGTATACTTTCCAAAACATCTTTGACAAGAGTTACTCTTCCCCCTAAACTCAACCATATATGACTCCAATTAGCAATCCCTTTCTCAAAAAATTTCACCAGCCAGTTGTAGTCCATCCTATTATAGCAGTTTTGTTTCAGAAAACAACCAAGATATTTAAATCCCTCATCAATTGGTTTCACATCAAATGGAAAAATCTCTTTCAGTAAGGCCAAATCCTCTTCCACCCATCCAACCTCTAAGAAAGAATATTTTTGTGGACTAAAGGCTATTCCAGTTGCTTTGCAGAACAAGTCCAATATTCCTTTTAATTTCTCCCATTCAACAATCTTACCATTACCAAATAATATAACATCATCAACAAACATCAGATGTGTAATGTAAATCCCTTTAGCAATTGTTATTCCTTCTATTTTCTTCTCTCTTACCTTCTCTTTAATAGCTCTACTTAAGCCTTCAACCACTAGCAGAAACAATAAGGGTGACAAAGGATACCCTTGCCTTAATCCCCTTGAGATTTTTAGAAAAGTTGTAGGCTTACCATTTATCAGGACTGCATAATTTGCTGAGGTCACACACCCCATAATCCAATCAGTAACTTCAAGACTCAAACCCACCTGTAACAACACAAGCCTTAAAAACCCTCAATCCACTATGTCACAAGCCTTTATCACGTCAAGTTTTAGCACCAAAGATTTCTAATTTTTTGTCTTAATACTATGTAAGGCTTCCTGTACAATCCTAGTAGCATCGGTAATTTTCCTTCTCTCAAGAAACCCAAATTGTTCTTTAGATATATCAAAGGACATAATGGATTTAACTCTTTTGGCAATAATTTTAGCAATTATCTTATAAGCCAAATTACATAAGGCTATAGGTCTAAAATCACCAAAAGAACTAGGGTTCTCCTTTTTAGGAATGAGTGCAATGAAAGTAGCATTCAATGCTCCAATCACCCTTCCTCTCAATCTTGACTCCTCCACCATCTCCAATAACTCTTCACCCACTATGTCAAAAAAGGCACAAAAAAATTCCATATTCCATCCATCAGGACCGAGAATCTTTGATGCTTTAAAGCTTTTAAGTGTTTGCAAAATCTCAGCAGAGGTTATTGGCTCAAACATTCTGTAGTTGTCTTCCTCTGAAAACATTCTTGGAAAATTCTTTAATACTGCTAGTTGGTCAGTTATATCTAGATTAGACTGTGCCTTGTACAACTGCTGAAAAAAGTTAACAGCTTCCAATTGTAATCCTTGATCACTGGTAATCACATTACCATCCTCCTTAGTGATCCCACAAATAGTGTTAATATGTTTCCTAGAATTTTCAAACGCATGGAAAAACTTGATATTCCTATCCCCATAAGCTAGCCAATTAATTCCACTTTTCTTCCTCCATGTATCCTCTTCCTGTATCAATTTCCCCTGCTCTTTTTCTACAATTAGCACTCTGTCAACCTCCTTCTCAAAACCTATATGATGATTAGAATATAAAACATCAAGTTCAAGTTCAATCTTTGCCATTTCTTCCTTTACCTCACTCTTTTTCTTTTTGTCCCAACTAAACATCCATTCCTTAAGAACCTTCAACTTTTTAACCATAGACTCCATGGGAATTAAAGACTCTGATCCAGCCAATCCTGCAAAAATGGATCAGACTAGATTATTGAATTCTGGATCTTCCATCCATATAGAGTTAAATTTAAAGGGGTATCTGACTGTAACGTCTCTGGCCATCAACCCCACGGCCGGGCAATGCTACTACACGTAAACATTCTCAAACTTATATAGTATGCATTTAAATGAAGTTAAATGACTTAACACAGAGTAAACATATAATTACTGCTAACATACAGAATTAATGGAACCAACAGTAAATATCATTGCAACATAATACATGATATTATTGCAAGCATCACAGACATGCATTTCAATTGAAATTAAACACATGCATATACTTATCTTTGAAACTGTTGTAACTCCACCAACTATGTGCACACCTTCCACGAACCTCCCAGCCTTAGACCATGCTGCTCATCACGCTCAGCAGTGGGTCACCCCCGAGCTGGGACCAAGCTCCACCCAGGGCAAGGGAATCCTAGACTAGGCTGAGGTTATAGAAAAACTGCACATAACAACTGAAAGGATTATCTCCAGGAGCCTTCTTACGCCCACTACTCATGGACTCTCATTTCCCACATGCTTGTTGTTGGCCCTTGGTTATGGAAGGAACCAGAGAACAAGGAAGAAAAGGTGAAAAGAGAACTTCGCGGGAGACATAGTAACTGTCACTGGGTCGAAGTAAGCAAAAGAGCAGAAAAGATGGAGCGAAGTAAGAAAATGCAAGCCGTTGGACGAGAGGATCAAGAATGATAGATCAGCAAGGAAGAAGGATCATGGAAAACTCAGCAAGCGGAAAAAGCCACCGTTGGATGCTTTGGAGCACCACGTGAGAAGGAAGGGAAGACAGGTTGGTGAAGCCTGGAAAAAGTGGGTCAAGTTGACCTAGGGTTTTAGACACCTAGGGTTTTGATCTTTTAGGGTTTTGGCACCTAGGTTTCGGCCTAAGGCTATCAGTGAGGGACTATATTGTATAAATAGAGGTCGAGAGGACCTAGGTCGGGGAGTTACTGTTGTTAAGCATTGATATTGATTGTTGTTCATTGAGAGGATGTTGTATTGTGAGTTAGAGAAGTGCTGAGAGTAGGAGCCTTCTAGTATTGTAAGATCTTCATTTGTGTGCGAAGATCAAGTCCTGCAGCTGGGTGCATAGGAGGGGGAGAGAGAGAGAAGAAGAAGAAGAAGATCTGCTAGAAGAGAGAGCAGACAAGAACTGTAAGCTTTATCTTAATATATCATAAGCACAGTTCTGTGGACGTAGCCCTAGGGAGAGGGTGAACCACGTATATCTGTTGTTATGTGTGTATGATTGATGCTTTATCTTTGTCTTTGATATACTGTTATTGCATTATTGTATTAGATCAGATCTATAAGAAGGTGGAGTAGATATTAGTGATAAGTAAGCTAGGTACACTGCACTGTATTGCGTCAAGATCCACTTGATATTCTCCTGGTTGTAGAGATATCTGTCCTGCAACCCCCCCATAGCTACTTCGGGTGAGACTGCATCTGCTTCATAGGTGTTGCCGAGAGGGCCAGTAGTTAGGGCTTGCTGGTGTGCTCTTGAAGTGAACCTTGGGTCTGCCCTTGTGCTAACAAATGGTTCCATTGCTAGGACCAAAATCTTCGTGAGGGGATTTCAAGGTGGTTCCCATCGAAGACATAGATTTAAAAGTGGATAGAAGATCAAGAGAGGGACTTCGCTGAAGCCCAAAACAAGAACGCTAAGCTAAGTACTGAAGATTGGCTATAAATATACATTTTCACCGACATCCACGAGATCTTCTTTGGAGGAATCCATCAGGAGTTGTTTGAGTGGTTGGCTAGGTTAGCTGATACCCAGTGTGAGATCAGGTCTAGACCTCTTATGGTTTGGACGCCGACGCTGATCCAGAAGGTTAAAAGAGTCGACAATGTTGTATTTAGAGCAGTAGGTCACTGGTTTGATAGTACCATTGGAGGGTATATCACCAAATTTGCTGTTGACAGAGTAGAATCATATAGCTATGCTGAGAGATACTTTTTCAAAGGACCTAGAGGGAAATTTTTTCATTTTCTGAAGTTAAGAATCAAGATTCTCTTGCAATAGAAGAACATTCTAAAGATACAGTAGATTGGTTGAAGCCAAAAAAACTAATGTTCAAAAATTCGGACAGTGACAACGACACATAAGCGGAACATACACACAATGGAAGAATATTTCGAGGGGTTCACCTTGAGAACTTCTTTAAGAAAAACTACAGAGAAGAGGGTTTCTACAGTGGAGAAGAGGCAGATCTGACGGACGAAGAACATTCAGAACCCGTGGGGCCAGAGGAAGAAGTAGCTGAAGAACTTCGTCGAGACGAGCTAGAAACCTCAGGAACTGCACAGGCTACTGAAGTAAGTAATATCAATCCCCCTGGTAATTCAAAAATGCTAAGTAATCAGAACATTCCACAGCGCCAGAGTCCACCGACAAAGCTGTTAAAAGAAACCAGTTTAGCACTACACCGAGAGACCGTGCGTTGAGCTGGTACATGAAGCTTGTCCAAGGACTTGCACAACCTAAGCCATTGAATGAAATCAAGAATGCACTGATTGCAGAATTTAAGAAACCTAAGTTGAATTCGCAATGTATCACAGAGCTGAAAGAGATCAAGAAAAAGGTAGCCGAACCTGTTTGGGAGTTCGATTATAGATTCAAGACCCTCATAGGAAGATTGACCTTTAAGATCCCGAACGAGCAGAACAAAGAATGGTTCATCACTGATCTCTTACCACATATCAGAGTCCCCCTGATGTAGCAGAAGATTCCTTCGTAGGCAGAAGCATTGGAGATCACCATGAAGCTTGAATCAGCCCCGATGGGAGAATCCAGCTCAAGTATGAGTCAGATCTTGAGTCAACTAACTAGTTTGTCTCTATAGGTTGAAGACATGAAGAAAGAAAAGGGAAAAGACAAAGGAGAAGACATCTGGTGTGTCAAATGCAGATCATAAGGTCATGACAAGGAACACTGCCCTCTATTCAATGAATATTTGGCTTCTGGAGCTTCGAGCCCCTTGAAGCAAGTCACCTTACCTTTGTGCGAAGTATGCAGAAACCGACATCGCCCTGGTGAGTGCTATTACATGCAAAATTATGTTCAGACACCTGGAAACCTATATTGCACCTTCTATAAGTCAGTAGGGCATGATGATAGAGACTATAGGGCCTACGACCTCATGCATGAAAGGTCAAGAGATGTATACAAGATCCAAGGCGAAGTACAACAAGAAAGAAACACTACACAGTAAAACTCCCAGGAAGAGGAAACTTCAATCCTCGCGGTGGATACAGAGAATGAGGATGAGGAGGAGGAATAGGCCGAGGCTGAGGACAGATAATTTGTTATAACTGCGCGCAACCAGGACATCTAGCAAGGGATTGTTAGAACCCTTGTACTACTTGCAGTTATTGAAATTCTTTTGAGCATGTTATAGAAGATTGCTCCATATTGTTGGCTAAGCTTCAAGAAAGACGAGGACCTCAGCAGAACCCGTAAGTGCAGTTGATATATGCTGAACCTCACGGAGCATACCCTATAGTCGTTGTTATTACTCGAGGAGGCATTGTTACAGGAGAAGATAGAGTGACCCAGGAAAATACTACAGAAGACTCAGGAGTTAGAAAAGCTGCAGAGAAGACTCAAACTTTTGATGCCAAGAAAGAAAGACGAACATTTGAAGATGCAAGGAAAGAATTTAGAAGAGATCAAGGCTCATCATCAAGAACATGGCCATAAGTAAGAGAATATGGAATTCCACCGGTATTCGGTCAGTTTGCTTCGCCAAGAGAGGGAAAAGAGGTAAGCAAGCTCATGGAATTTCTATATACTTGTATTAAGCTAATCCAGGATGAAAACGTTGTAAGGGAACTTCAGAGTTTTATCAAGCAATATGAGCTAGGAAAGATAGACCCCTTGCTGAATAGGGAAATACACCAAATTGGGAAAAGGAGAAGGACAAACAAAGAATTACACTTGAATGCTCAGATAGGAGAGTATGATATAGACTATGTGGTCCTCGACTTAGGGTCAGAGGTCAATGTCATGACAAAGAAAACTTGGGCACTAATGGGAAAAATGAGGTTAGTATATTCCCCTATAAGGTTTAGAATGGCTAATCAACAAGCTGTCAGCCCATTTGGGCGACTGGAGCACGTCCCTGTGGACATCATGGAAGTGAGAACCTTTGCATATTTTGAGGTCACTGAAATTGTTGATGACAACTGCACTTACCCTGTGCTGTTAGGTATGGATTGGGCATTCAAAAACTCTACTGTTGTTGATTTGAAGAAGAGACGAATGACATTTGAAAGAGATGACCTAAGGGTCATTGCACCTTTAGATCCAGATGAAGGTTAGAGATACAAAGAAACCATCAGAGAAGAAGACCACACATATGAATTGGAAAATATCTACAAACTGATAGTCAGACAATAGGATTACATTAATCCTACGATAGATGGGAATCTGAGCTGGCGAAGTGACAGTGTATGCTCATCAGACTCAGAAGAAGCATTGGAAAATTGGCAAAATCAGATGTATGAAGTATCCACAAGAAGATGTGCCAGATTAACCAGAGAAGTTCGCTGGATCGACACAACAGTAAGTAACTTACCCACATTTGATGGTTTGAACTCTTTAGAAGCCTTCCTATCAGATTTTGAAACAAGTGTACGAACACAACAACTATTGTTGGCAATGGATGAGGCCCTGAAAGCCACACCAAAAAGATGGTGGGGGACACATAAAAGCAACATCACAGACTAGACACAATGCCGAACCTTGATGACAACATGGTTCTCAACACAAGCAATAAGTTGCAAAGTAAGATATACCCGTCGAAGTTGCCCAACGAACCATGTGCGAAGCTGTGAATAGGCCTGGAGTGACATTCCTTGAGAACAATGGGTGCATAGCTTCATTAACACACTGGACACGACCCCTATCAACTAGTACCTTCAAGCAGAGTTGCGCTTCATCACTACAGATTGGGAAGGTCTGATTCAGAACTTTGTAACCACCTTTTTATTTGGAAGTGGATATCCTTCAGTAGAGCAAGCATTGCATATCGTGAGACATAAGGTATTCAAGGAGGCATCCAACCTCCCTATGGAACAAGAAGAGGACGAATGAACTGTGCCTCTCCAGAAATTGCAGAGTTGTTACAACGTCAATGCCGAGGATGACGATGATCCTAGGAAGGTAAACATTATTGAAACAGAAGGCCAAAGAAATGTAGAAGGTATAGGAGTTGAGCTACCATTTATTGGTCAGCCAATCAAGATTAAAAAAATCAATATTGGAACAGAGGAGACACCGAATCTTGCCAATGTCGGAGATTATTGGGATGCTGCTACCA
Organism: Picea glauca; assembly: GCA_000966675.3. Classification (NCBI taxonomy): domain Eukaryota; kingdom Viridiplantae; phylum Streptophyta; class Pinopsida; order Pinales; family Pinaceae; genus Picea; species Picea glauca. The sequence continues at coordinate 121,101 of JZKD02S1382721.1, read as the reverse complement.
TTGACAAAATTACAAAGCTATTGCATGAATATCAAGACTTGTTTCCAACCAAGTTCACTGATATGAAGGGAATCAAAGGACCTATGGGAGAGATGAGAATACCTTTGAAACCAGATGTGAAGCCAGCCAAGCAAAGACCCTATAGATTAAACCCGAAATACAAGGAAAAAGTGAAGATTGAGCTCGACAGAATGCTGGAAGCAGGGATTATTGAACCTGTTGAAGAATCAGAGTGGATCAGACCTATGGTGGTACAAGACAAGAAGACAAGAGAAATAAGGATATGTGTGGACCTTAGAAAGTTGAACGATGTCTGTCTGCATGACCCTTTCCGTACACCATTCACTGATGAAGTGTTAGACAACGTGGGAGGCCAGGAGGTATATTCTTTCACAGATGGATTTTCAGTATACCATCAGATCCAGATTGCCAAGGAGGACTGCCACAAGACCACGTTTGCCACATAATGGAGATCCTACCAATACACAATGATGCCATTTGGACTGAAGAATGCCCTAGCTATCTTTTCTAGGGTGGTGGTCGAAGCATTCAAAGAATTTTTGCATAAATTTTTAGAAGCTTATTTTGATGACTAGACTGTGTTTAGTTTGTTGAAAAATCATACTGAATGTCTAAGGCTAATGTTGGATAAATGCAGGCAGTGTCAAATTGATTTGAATATGAAGAAGTGCATCTTCTTCTCACCATTTGGAGTGTTATTAGGCCATATTGTATGTAAGCAAGTATTGTTGGTTGATCCATCTAAAATTGGAATTATAGTTGATTTTCCACCTCCGACTTCAGTCAAACAACTGGGCACTGCGCTAGGACATACTAGCTATTACAGGAAATTCATTAAAGGCTATGCCCAAATTACAACACCGATGGAGAAGCTGCTGAAGAAGGACTATCAGTTTGGTTGGACAGATGAATGCCAGCAGAGCTTCGACACACTGAAACAAAAGATGGTCACTGCGCCCATTCTGGTCTTTCCAGATTGGAGCAAAGAGTTTCATGTGCACGTTGATGTGTCTTCTATTACATTGGGAGTAGTACTGACACAATCGCGAGAAGGAGACATCGATCACCCGTTAGCCTTTGCTAGCAGGAAGTTATCCACAACAGAAATCAACTACACCACTATCGAGAGGGAAGGATTAGCCATGGTGTATGCGTTGCAAAAATTCCGCCACTACTTGTTCGGAGGACACTTTAAAATGTTCAGAGATCACTCCGTGCTGAAATATATAGTCAACAAGCTAGTGTTGGGGGGGCGAATATGCAGATGGCTTCTGTTGTTTCAAGAATATGATTTTGAGATCATAGTTAAGCTAGGAAGAATGAACAAGGGCCCTGGCCAGTTGTCGAGGTTGGAACATGAAGAAGAACCCACCAGTTTGGAGGATACACTGCTGGATGCACAACTACTCGCCATTAAGAAGACTGATGACCACTTCGCAGACATAGCTATTGACAGGAACTGGACTATGTCTGTGAATTGGTCATCAGTCTTCCTAATGGAACCTAGTGAGTATACAATTCCCGAGAAGAAACAACTAGTGGTGCGCGCTGTAGACTTTTCACTTATAGCTGGACATCTATACAAATTGGGACCTGATGAGATACTAAGAAGATGTTTTATGGAGACAAAGCGACCATTGATTCTTTCATAAGCTCACGAAGGCATCGCAAGAGGACACTATGTAGGGAGAGCAACTGCGCAGAAGGTCCTGAGAGATGGCCTTTGGTGGCCTACCTTACACAGAGATGCTAAGGATTATGCTAGAGCTTGTGATGTATGCCAAAGAGTTGGGAAACCATCCAGACGAGATGAAATTCCATTAGCACCTCAGATGACCCCGCAAGCATTTCAAAAGTGGGCCATTGACTTCGTGGGACGTATAAACCCACAAGGAAAACGCACAGGAGAAAGGTACATCATTACTGGGGCAGAATACTTAACCAGATGGGCTGAAGCCAGAGTAGTTAAAGACTGTAGTGCAAATACAACTGCACATTTTATATTTGATGACATAATAACTAGGTTTGGATGCCCCAAGATCCTTATGAGTGATCAAGGCACACATTTCATCAATAAGATAGTTGAAGCCCTGACTGAAGAATTTGTAGTCCACCATCAGAAGAGCACACCTTACCATCCACAAGAAAATGGAACAGTTGAAGCATTCAATAAGATCTTGGAGACAACATTAACGAAGATTTGCATTATGAATAGGGATGATTGGGACTTAAGAGTACTTGCAGTACTATGGGCTTATCGAACCACTTGCAAGAAATTAACAATTCAGACTCCTTTCAAGTTGGTTTATGGTCTCGAAGCTGTTGTCCCAATGGAATACTTGGTACCAAGCTTAAGAATTTCTGCTTTTACAGGTATGGATGACACTGGTGCTGCTCAGGAAAGGATCGCACAGTTGGTTGAACTGGAAGAAGACAGATTCATTGCAGGATTCCACTAGCAAGTCCAGAAGGAACGAGAGAAGGCATATCATGAAAGACACATCAAGAAGAAGACACTCAAGCAAGGTGATTTAGTACTGGTGTATGACAGTAAGTTTATAAGACACCCAGGGAAGTTCAGAACGCATTGGATAAGACCATATGAGATTGCCTATGTTACAGAAGGAGGAGCTGTGCAAATCAAAACATCGATGGGAGAATGGAAGGAAGGATTGGTGAATGGCAGGAAGGATTGATCGGCTTTATCTTAATATATTATAAGCACAGTTCTGTGGACGTAGCCCTAGGGAGAGGGTGAACCACGTATATCTAGTGTTATGTGTGTATGATTGATTCTTTATCTTTGTCTTTGATATACTGTTATTGCATTATTGTATTAGATCAGATCTATAAGAAGGTGGAGTAGATCTTAGTGATAAGTAAGCTAGGTACACTGCATTGTATTGCGTCAAGATCCACTTGATATTCCCCTGGTTGTAGAAATCTCTGTCCTGCAACCCCCACATAGCTACTTCGGGTGAGACTGCATCTGCTTCGCAGGTGTTGTTGAGAGGGCCAGTAGTTAGGGCTTGTTGGTGCGCTCTTGGAGTGAAGCTTGGGTCTGCCTCTGTGCCAACACTTGTTCCATCTGGGAGTATACACCTTCACAAGCACAGTCCATCGATGCTTCACCTCCCTCTCTTGGTCTCGAAAACATGCTGGATCAAGAATTCTCAGAGCTCCGTAGCTGGTGCTGGACTCTCTCTGGGAGAAAACCACTTCCCAACAGACTCTCTCACCTGGAAAGAGTTTCTCACAAGCCTGGACACCTACCTCTTCTACCACGGGCTTGACAACCCGGTTCTTTGACCAGTTTCAACCCAATTCCCACAAGTTCAGGTTGACAGCAACAACAATAGCTTTGGCTAACTCACAGGTGACAACAACAACAAGAAAAACTGGGTGTGGACGTCTGGAAGACGACAACAATCACCGTTCAACACTCATTCACACAAGGATGACAGTCACAACAGTAGATGGGCATAGGTCCGAAAATGGAAATGGCCAGATGCTAGAGACAACACGCTCAGGCAATTTCCCCGGTGTCGGGTTCCACAGAAGACACATAACAGTTCACCGGTTTTGATTCTCAAAATTGCGTGAGGGTAAAAAAAAAACCAGAGGTTCAAAGCAGAGGCAAACGGTTTTTAGACAGAGGATCCGGAAACTGGCAGCATGGACACAACAACGGAGGACCAACCGTCGACTCAACTGATGCTTTAGCCTTTAACCACATGTGCCCAGGTCGACGCTTGTCATCTTGGAGTTGCATGCGTCCCCTTTTGCACACGTTGGAGTTGCATGCGTTGCCTCTCCCAGAACTTAGGATAAAATCAAGTTTTGTGCCACAGCTTTAAAATAATAATAAAATATTATTCCGAAGGACTTAAGCCCCTAAGCTTAGCCTCTCTTTCCAACCTTTCAACCCCCTCTTCCCTTACCCACCCCGTGGAAGCTTAGTCCCCCATCACTCTTTCTTCGTGGTCGGTCTGCACGCAATGATGTTTAATCTTTATTAATGTTCTGCATATTACATATACAAAAACAGACTCTTGGCATTTAACACTCAGGCTCTCTGGCCTAATAAACACATAAGCCCACCAACTTATCAATACTTGGCTCACTAGCCTACAAAACATGATTTACAATTCATAAACATTATTACAACATGGCTCGTCCTTGGGGATATTACAATCCCCTCCCCTTATTTTTGCACTGTCCTCAGTGCAATTTTCACACATCATCAACAAGATTTTCAAAATCTTCAAAAAGATGCGGGCATTATGCTTGCATAGCATCTTCATGTTCCCAAGTCGCATCCTCAGGACCGTACCAGGTCCACTGGACCTTTATAGCCCTATGGCTCGATTCTAGAGCTATTTTCTTTTTCACTCCAATATGCGCACATGATGCACTTGCAGGACACCTTCTTGCTCCACCCGAATCACATTCCAATCGATTACATGATTAGCATCAGGTGTATATTTCTTAAGCAATGAAACATGAAACACATTATGTACAGTCATGGATGCAGGTAATGCAAGCATATATGCAACTGGCCCAATCCTTTCTAGGATTTCAAATGGCCCGAAAAATCTGGCTGCCAACTTGGCGCAGTTTCCCAAGTTTCCCAGCTTCAAGGAACTTCTATTAGCTTTTACTTTCAGAACTACATGATCTCCCACTTTGAATTCCCTGTGGATTCTGTTCTTATCAACATAATTCTTCTGCCTGTCTTGGGCAACTTTCAAATTCTGCTTAATTTTTAGCATTTGATCTTCCATTTCCTTGAGCAACTCTGGCCCAACTACTGCCCTGTCAGCTGGATTATCCCAACTTACTGGAGTATTGCACTTTCTGCCATAAAGTGCTTCAAATGGGCTCATCTTCAAGGATGCTTGATACCCATTAATGTAGGCGAACTCTACCAAGTGCAGGTAGTCTTCCCATTTCGATGGCTTGTCCATCACGTACATCCTTAACATGTCTTTTATCACTCTTTTCACCCTCTCTGTCTATCCATCAGACTCAGGATGATAAGCTGTGCTAAAGTTCAGATTCATTCCGAATCCTTTGAACAATCCTTTCCAGAAATTCAAGGTGAATTTCGGGTCTCTGTCGAACACAATTGTCTTGGGAATTCCTTGCAATCGTGCCACCTCCTTCATAAAGACATTGGCAACATCTGCTGCCTTGTGAGTAGTCTTTAACATAATAAAATGGGTAGCTTTCGTAAGATTATCCACCACCACCATGATTGAATCGTGTTGCTTGCCGATTCTGGGCAATCCGATGATGAAATCCATTGTCACCACTTCCCACTTCCACTCAGGAATGGGTAAAGGTTGCAACAACCCTGCTGGGTGCCTGTGCTCAGCTTTAACCTTCTGGCACTCCATACATCTGGTGATGTATTCAAAAATCTCTTTCTTCATACCTAGCCAAAAGTAATGGCTCTTGACTACTGCCACAGTTTTCTGATATCCAAGGTGCCCTGCATAAGGCACATTATGCATTTCATGCAAAATCATAAGTTTCATGTCCTGGACATTAGGTACATAAATTCTGTTCTTGTACAGAAGTGTTCCATTGGTTTCCAATTTATAATTTTCCACTTTCTGTGGCATCTCACCTTGTTATAGCTTTGCTACCAGCTCCATGTACTGCAAATATGCATTTGGAGCTTCCAAAATTCTGCCTTTTATATCAGTTCGATACATGCTAATGGCTGTAGCATGTAATTCGTGTACTCTCCTGCTGAGTGCATCAACCACTTTATTCTCCTTCCCTTTGATATGCTGGATATCAAAATCGTACTCACACAGAAACTCCAACCACCTACTCTGCCTAGCATTCAAGGTTGGTTGATCGAACAAATACTTTAGACCGTTATGGTCTGTTCTCAGTTCGAACTTCCTTTCCATGAGGTAATGCCTCCATTTCTTTAGAGCATGTACTATGGCTACCAACTCCAAATCATGAGTTGCATAGTTCCTTTCATTCTCTTTCAACTTTATGGATTCATAACAGATTACAAATCCATTATGACTGAGGTCTCCTCCCAGTACTTCTTTGCATGCATCTGTGCACACCAGAAAGTCTTCATTTGGATCTGCAATCCTCCTGATTGGAGCACTGGTTAATAGTTGCTTCAATCGCTGAAAGCTTTTCTCACAATCTTCTGTCCACTGAAACTTCTTCTCCTTCCTTTGCAAGGAAGTGATAGGGTGATCTATCCTCGAGAACCCTGCAATAAACATTCTATAATAACCAGCTAGACCCATAAAGGATCTGAATTCCGTCACATTCTTTGGCGCTGACCATTCTCTAATGGCCTCAATTTTCTGAGGGTCTACAACTATCCCATCCTTCAAAATAATATGCCCCAGGTAATGGATCTTCTCCTGATAAAACGAGCACTTGCTCAACTTGGCATACAGTGGGTGCTCATGTAGCACCTGTAACACCATCCTAAGATGTTGTTCATGCTCTTCCCTTGACTTGGAGTACACCAGAATGTCATCCAGGAAGATTATGACAAACTTGTCTAGATAGTCCTTGAATACACCATTCATTAAGCACATAAAAACAACGGGTGCGTTTGACAGCCCAAACGAGACCACTGTGAACTCGTAATGACCATACCTTGTTCTAAAGGCGGTCTTGCTGATGTCTTCATCCTTTATCCTTACCTGGTGATATCCTGACCTGAGGTCTATCTTCGAAAATATCTTCACATCCTTCAACTGATCGAAGAGGTCATCAATCCTCAGTAGGGGATAGTTATTCTTTACAGTCACTTTGTTCAATTGTCTGAAATCGATACACAATATCAACATCCAATCCTTCTTCTTCACGAACATGATTGGGGCACCCCAAGGTGACACACTTGGGCGTATATACCCCTTCTTTAGAAGATCTTCAAGCTGCAGCTGCAGTTCTTTAAGCTCCGATGTACTCATTCTGTAAGGAGTTTTCGACACTGGAGCTGCTCCAGGAATCAAGTTTATAGAGAAGTCTATATCTATTTTCGGAGGTAGTCCTGGTATCTCATGGAATATATCCTCAAACTCCTTTAGTACCGCATGGTATTCAATCTTTGACACCTTATCCTCAGGTGCTTCCTCCAAGTGGGATGCAAATAATTGACAGCCTTTCCTAAAGCACTTCTTTAGCTGCATTGTCGAGATTTCTCTGACAACAACAACTCTAGGAATTCCTTGGACTATTTTTCGATCTCCTTCCTCATCTAGGCAAGTGAATGCCTTATTACGACAGTCCAAGATGGCATGGTGTTGGTCCAACCAGTCCATCCCAATTAGGCAGTCATAAGAGCCTAAAGGTAGAATGTTCAATTCAGTCTTTATGCTCAGTCCATTGATGTCCACTGGACATGACTTAACCAATTATGTGACTTTTCTCTTGGTTCCTGTAGCCAGTTGCACTAACCAAAAATTTTCATGTTTGCTTCTCGATAAATGCAAACTTTCCACCACTCTAGGATCTATATAACTATGACTAGCCCCTGAATCAATTAAAATAGTAAATAGTTGGTTGTTAATCATACCTTCCACTTCAATCATGTGTGACTGATATTCAACTTGATTGTTGTCCAGGGCTGCATAGATCCTTGGCATTCTATTGCCCATGTCCTCCACTGTTTCAACTTGTTGAACATTATGGACAACTCTCACTTTGCCATTTTTGTGGGGACAATCTTTTTACTTGTGGTTCTCTTTACAGCCCCAACACTGAATGGGCGTCTGTCTTGGCATTTGTTCCCCTACATTAGCCATTCTCGGCTCTCTAAATGATGGCTTTCCTTGAGGACTGTTTCTGAAAAAGGGAGGTTTAGTTCCCTTCTTCCTCTGATCCATCTGGAATTTGTTCTTGTCTTCCCAAGCCTTACGGAAAGTAGGCTTCTCTCTTTGCTGCTCATATAATTATTTCACTCTTCTTATCGTTTCTTCCATAGTTTTTGGGTCATCATACTGGATCTTGTCCCCAATGGAAGGTGGCAGTACACTCAGATACCTTTGAATATTGACAGTTTCATCCTTGATGAATGGAACATACTTCAGTAATTCCAAAAACCTTCGTTCGTATTCATCAATGGTCATGCTGCCCAACTTGAGTTCAAAGAACTCTTTCATCTTTCTATCATAATATCTCTTAGTCAAATACTTCTTCTCAAAATACCTCTTGAATTCCTTCCAAGTGATATCTTTCTCTCTAATGTGCTGCACCTGCACAAGTTGATCCCACCACATGGATGCTTTCCCTTTCACTTGATACATCACAATTCTTCCTTCCACATGTGAGGAATAATTTTGTATTTGGAAGTGTTTCCTCATACCGAGCAACCATGTTTCAGCGTCTTCCTCCTTCTGATGTTCTCCATCAAACGTAGGAGGCTCAATATTGTTCATCTCTCCCTTCAATTCATCCACTCCAGATCTCCTGTGCTTTCTGGTAGGATATGGGATTGAACTACCATGTGTCCTTCTCTTGGAGCGACCTTGGGAGTGATGACAATGTCTACTCGTACTCCTTGACCTTCTTCCCTCAGAAGTCTGGTGACTCCCTGTTCTGCTCGAGTCACTCTCCTTCTCCAATTTCTTTTCTGTTTTCTCCAAACTCTTTAACATCTTTATGTTAAATTCACCTTGTTTTTCCTGAGCTTTTTACTATCATCTCGGTGAGTTTGGGCATATATTTGAAATCCTTCAATGATCTTCCTTATGTTTCCTTCCTTATCTATCTCTTCTCCATGGCCATTGGAGTTAGATCCTTCAACTCCCAAATGAACATCCATTACCTTTGCTTCATCCTCATAACTGGAAATAGTCCGTGCCCTTTCCATTTCTTTTGCACTTAGTGGAAATTCTATTCGGTTCTGGTGCTTGTTGAACTTATACAACCACAATGTGCAGACAACCGGAATTTATCAGGCCATTGTTCTTTAAAGAATTCCATAACATTCATAAACACTTCATTCAATAAACGTTCGGTTTCCATGAATTTTCTTAGCTCTGCTCGGCTCTGTAGTTCACTCAGACCTTAGCCCTTTTCTCTCAGTGTCGCAACCCACACGACCATGGGTCGTGACCAAGCACTAGATCTCCAGGTTCTCTAATCGGCATTTCAGGGTTTCGGGTTTCGTGGTTTTGGGATTTCGGACTTGGAATCTCCCACACTTGCTTCCCTCTCCAACTCCCGACTTCCGAACTTTCGACCTTTCTATCTTCCAGGCCCACATCATAGATGTCACCAACCACGATGGTGACATGTGGTGTACTTAAGAAGGCTCACATTACCTCAGGTGATGCCATCTGGCCCTACTGCATCTACTTTTCCTTCGGGGCCCACTGACACGTGGCACACATCCCATGTGTCCACACATATCCAAGTGTCGTCAGCCCAACCCACTACTTCTGCATGATCCAACGGTTGAGATATTTTCCCCAGATCTACGGTGTAGATCTTCTCGGGACTTCAGGGTTTCGGGTTTCGGGAGTTTGCGCAAAAACACATCCCATTCTCCCTACGGCCGAACTCCCAAAATGCCATTATTCCTCCTAGACAATTAACGGTCCAGATCTGTCCTTGATCAACGGTTGTGATCTAATCGTGAATTCACGTTTCGCGAATTCTCACGAACTTACCCTTTGACCATTTTCAAGTCACGAATCAACAAAAGGTCGATCGCTGCCCACGTGTCCCTCCCGATGGACAGTTCTGTTGATGTTGGGGCTTCCCGTATCGTGATATCCACCCTGTGCAACTCCAAAGGGTTTTAAACCTTGTGCACGTTCCTTGGATCCAACGGTTGTTGGTCCACACGCTCAGATCTAATGGCCTAGATATGATCTCTTCTGTGCACTCTCCTAATTGTCTGGATGTGGATTTGACGGTCCAGATCCTTTCCTCTACAACTGATCTACGGCTGTGGTTTTATTCTACCGCTACTCGTCCTGAGCTTCGTAACACGACCAAGTAACCCGTTGGCACTCAAAATCATTCTAAGGTTCGAAATTAGTCCTACAGACTCAATTTCCTCTCGAAACCTTGGGTCCAAAAACCACTTATTCGGCCCATCCAGGCTCAATGTTGAAACCTTGGCTCTGATACCATATTGTAATGTCCCCGACCATCAACCCCACGGCTGGGCAACGCTACTACGCGAAAACATTCTCAAACTTATATAGTATGCATTTAAATGAAGTTAAATGACTTAACACAGAGTAAACATATAATTACTGCTAACATACAAAATTAATGGAATTAACAGTACATATCATTACAACAGAATACATGATATTATTGCAAGCATCACAGACATGCATTTTAATTGAAATTAAACACATGCATATACTTATCTTTGAAACTATTGTAACTCCACCAACTACGTGTAGATCTTCCATGAACCTCCCAGCCTTAGACCACACTGCTCATCACGCTCAGCAGTGGGTCACCCTCGAGCTGGGACCAAGCTCCATCCAGGTCAAGGGAATCCTACACTAGGCTGAGGTTACAGGAAAACTGCACAGAGCAACCAGAAGGATTCTCTCCAGGAGCCTTCTTACGCCCACTACTCATAGAATGTCATTCCCCACATGTCTGTTCCACCCCGAAGCATACACCTTCACAAGAATAGTCCATCGGTGCTTCACCTCCCTCTCTAGGTCTCGAAAACAAGCCAGATCAAGAACTCTCAGAGCTCCGTAGCTAGTGTTGGACTCTCTCTGGGATAAAACCACTTCCTAGCAGACTCTCTCACCTGGAGAGAGTTGCTCACAGGCTTGACAACCTGCCTCTTCTACCACGGGCTTGAAAACCCGGTTCTTCAACCAGTTTCAACCCAATTCCCGCAAGTTCAGGTTGACAACAACAACAACATCTTTGGCTAACTCACATGTGACAACAGTAACATGAAAAACTGGGTGTGGACGTCTAGAATACAGGAACAACCACGGTTCAACACTCATTCATGCAAGGATGATAGTTTCAACAGTAGATGGGAATAGGTCCGAAAATGGGAACGACCAGACACTAGACACAACACGCTCAGGCGATTTTCCCGGTGTCGGGTTCCACAGAAGACACAGAACAATTCATCGGTTTTGGTTCTCAGAATTGCGTGAGGGTAAAAAAAAAAAAATAGAGGTTCCAAAGCAGAGGCAAACGATTTTCAGACACAGGATTTGGAAACTGGCAGCATGGATGCAACAATGGAAGACCAACCCCCAACTCAGTTGACGCTTCAGCCTTTAACCGCATGCACCTAGGTCGACACTTGTCTTCCTGGAGCGGCATGCATCCCCTTTTGCACACGTTGGAGCTGCATGCGTTGCCTCTCCTAGAACTTAGGATAAAAACATGTTTTGTGCCACAACTTTAGAATAATAATAAAATATTATTCCCAAGGACTTAAGCTCCTAAGCTTAGCCCCTCTTTCTAACCTTTCAGCCCCCTCTTCCCTTACCCACCCTATGGAAACTTAGTCCCCCATCACTCTTTCTTCATGGTCAGTCTGCACGCAACGATGTTTAATCTTTATTAATGTTCTGCATATTACATATACAAAAATAGGCTCATGGCCTTTAACACTTAGGCTCTCTAGCCTAATAAACACATAAGCCCACCAACTTATCAATACTTGTCTCACCAACCTACAAAACATGATTTACAATTCATAAACATGATTACGAAAGGGCTTGTCCTTGGGGATATTACATTGACCTTTCTACAATTTGGTTCTAAATATAGGATCACAGGCAAATGATCAGAGATTTTTATGTTGCATACCTTCGATTTGTATCTCAGACATGCCTGCGTAATATCTTCTGAAATCGGAAAGAGATCCAAGCACTTAGCTATATAATTCTGACCACCTCTCCCATTCCTCCACGTAGGAATTAATTTAATAAGCTCCACATCCACCACCCCTTCAAATTGGGTCAACTGACTGAAGAAAGGGTGTAAGGGATCTTCTCTGGCATGTTCCCCCCACACTTCTCTGCAAGAAGTAGTAAAATTTATATCACCCCCCAACACTAGGTTAGTTTCCTTTAATATGCCATCATTTTTTATGGCTTCCCAGTAAGCCTCTCTATCTGAATACGACCCATAGAAATTGATCAACTTCATGCATCTATCTATTTATTTTACATATCCTTCCAGCAGAATCCCTGCAGAGGTCAAGAAAGAATTAAGATCAACTTTCCTTGGATTCCATGCTGATCACAACCCCCCTGAGTGTCCAATAGAGTCGACTCCACAGAAGAACCAATTAGGCAGCAACTTAACAAACAATTCTCTGGCTTTTGAAACACATACCATTGTTTCTTGTACAAACAACACATCTGGATTGATTATATCTAAAAACATTTTTAGATCTAAAAACTTTGAACTACCCCCCTCCCCTCTGACATTAAGGGAGGCCACTATCATTTTTTAATGCTTGCTAGGGATTTTTGTTCTCTAAGTGCCCTCAGACCCTCATTCAAAATAAATCCAACAGTAACACCAAGCTCCTTCTCACTCCCAAACTTTCTCACACTCCTCCTCTTTATCGAAGATAATTCCTTCTCCAACCCCCCAACGACAACTCCTTTCCCCAGAGCATCCTCCACCTTCAAGATGACAAAATTTCGCTCCTTTGGACTCTCAACATAATTGATCTTACCATTCTGCACAGGTAAAGATTCCCCCCCAGCATAAATTGACAGTGGAGAATTGGTCAGAATATCCTTGTAGGACGCGATGAAGTTAAATATAGTTTCATCGATCTCGAAGAGTGTATGTGAAGCACACAGACCCCCCACAGTCTCAATTCCAATACCTAAATCCTCTACAACCTGTGTAGTCCATGCCCTCTGCTTATCTCTTACCTTCAGATTTATACTAGAAGAATCCACAGAGAAACGACTTATATCTAATTCTCTGTCCAATCCTCTATTAGATGATGAACTCACTCTATTGATCACCAGATCCTTATGGACAAACCCCAGCCTAGAGCTTCCACCATCTAAAGCATCATGTGTCATAACTCCTAGACCACCCTTACCTTCCCCACTTGCCTTGTGTTGGATCTCCAAGGCAAGTCCTTCCTCCACCGCACACATAGGACTCCTACCCCTATCAACATAGCACCCCTCTTCACCAAAGTCAATACTGCTGCTTCTGATACAAAACTATTATCACCCCCCCCCCTTTTGTGCACAAACCCAAAGAGGCTTCCAAATTCCACCCAAGACTCGTCATTCCATCATTGCCAGTATTCTATGAATCTACCCCACCCTTCTTGCTAATGACCTCCAAAAATTCATCAGCTACAGGGAGATTCACATTTTCACTTCCCTTCGAAGGAACAACCACTGGGTTACACGAATCCAACTCACAATTCACCTTACCCCTCTCAACAAAATCAGGGTATTCAGTAGAAAAAATTGGACAGGGATGGATCGACTTACCCAACTCCAAAAGTTTTCACAGTCGGAGGTAGTTGGTTCACAGTCGAACCATCCATTGGCACACACAAATCATCATCATCCAATTTGTTGAACCCTTCAAAACTACCATATTCCACTTTCTTGCTCACACCTATGCATTGAAACTTCATGTGGTCTATCTCTCTGCAAACTAGGCATCTGAAAGGCACGCTCACAAAATCCAATCTTTGCTTAAACACAGATCCACCCCAAGCTATCTCTATCATTGCCGACAAACCCTCAAACACATCAATTTCTACCAGAAACTTACCCATCCTCCTATCAGTCCCAACCATAAACTTGGGGTCTGCAAATAAGAATTTACCTATTGCATTCCTGACCTCTTTAAACGTCTCCAGGTTTAAGAGAGGGACCGGGCACCTGGTTGTAGCACCCATAGGTGCCTGTACCTTATAACATCCTTTTCCAGTTGAACGCACAGTGCCAATGCTTAAGCATTAAGCTACCATTATTTAATACCCACACTTTATTCAATATCTCCAGTGCATCATCCAGGGAGTTAAATAAAAAACAAAACCATCCTTTTGACAGTATGTAAACCACTGGTGTATATCCCAATAACATGCTCCAGGAATCCTTCACCCAACAATGTACTTCCTTAACCCCCATTGCCCAGTAACCAAAATTTCCCACTTGCCCTCGCTTTGTCAATAATTCTACCTCCGACATACCAACGTCCCATCCCAAAGTTAAGCTAACCTTCGCCTTTCTTGCTCGCCAAGCCTTCGGGAATGACCACAATGACTCTACCTTCCGGCCATAGGACAAAGTTCCCTGCACCTCTGGTTTCTGCTCCTCGGATGCATCTTCCACTCCCCGAAACAACTTTATTGTGTCTGTCTCCCTCTTCTCCTTTGCCTCCAGAGACTCACCGAAGTCCGAACCAATATTCCTACCCTCCTTTCCAGTCGAAGGTCTATTAGATACCCTTTTCTTATCTCCCTTCACTGAAATTGAACCAGGCCGTAAACCCTTCGACTGTCGATACAATGAAAAGTTGTAGGTTGCGCCTTCCAATGTAGCCCTTCTTTCCAGATCCCGAGTCAGAGGAGCAGTTAATGAGGATCTATTTTTTAGAGTCATATCCCCCCTAGGATTCTCGAAAACTGGCCCTTTTTAATTACAAGCCTCCACACCTACCTCTAACCTACCCGCACTCACACCCTCTCGTACTTTAGACTGCCTGTACTTCCAAAGCTCTTCTAGGTACATCTCGTCAGGTTTAAAAAGGCACGCTTGACTCGACCATTTATCGTCTGCCACCCCATCTGTTAGATCCAACACATCACATGCCTTTGCGCTTGCTACCTGCCAGCTCGATCACAGATCTCTCCTAACCCTAGTCTGATCCAGATCCTCGCCACCGGTAAAGAGAACAATCCCCCTACATTAGATCCATAAATGCCAAAATTTAACTCCCCTATCCACCACACATGATCTAGAGTACTGGCACATGCAGGTTCTCTAAAACCATCAAGCTCCAAACCCTAAATGCTACCTATGGCTAGAAGCGGGTATAATAATATCCAATATTAAAATTATTATTATTAACCATTTAGATTTGACATCAAGAATTATGTGCAATGTGATCCTTGTTTTTTAAATAGCTTGTAAGGGTATGTTGCAATGTTTTTAAATAAATATTATTTAAATGTGACATTTGGTGTTCATTTGCATTGATTTATTACCAAGAATTATTCATGTAGCTACACCAAGGATCATCTTCAACATCTAAAGAGTGGTTATGTGTATCTAGGTCATAATATTTAAAATTAAAAAAAAAATGATATGAGAAGTCTTTGAAGTATAATGGCATATATATACATGAGGTTAGAAGTTTAATTATTTTATGATATTATTCTTGTTCATTAAACATATAGATAAGTTTAATGTCACATGAAATTCTCGCAACAAAGAGCAATTGATACTTTAACATATTAAATAAATCTTTCACAGTTATGATCACTAGTTTGATGGATGGATTTGATAATTATTGATTGGTTTTACTATCCATGTATTTGTATTAACTAACCATTGTCGGTTCTTATTGAATGAATCTCCTCAAGGATGTACCCATGATCAATGGGTGTACCAAATAGTGATGATGCCTTAGCTCTCATCGCTTAAGAATGATTTCACCTAACTGCATGCATGCACTATAGTTATTCACTTACATCTATCAAATTAACATGTTAAGCTTCCTAAATGGAAGTCAAGGCCACACTGCAAATTGCTCACACATCTTCTATAAACTTCCAACATGGAAGACCATGTTTGCACCTTGCATTGTTTATATGTCCTATGACAAACTCCTGTATCACCATCATCTTTTTACGTTTTTTTAATTTTTCTAATATATAAATACAAAATTTCTAGCATTTTTTTCCCGTTATTGTTCTTAGACTAATTAGAAAATTATTTTATTAATTAAAAAAAATCACATTATTAAAAGATTGATTTAATGATCAGATGGGGTGTTAGGGATGTGATACATTATCACACCATTAGATGGAAATTGTAATAGCGACCGGTAACAAAGGACAATACATACCACCACCTACATCTAGTTAATGAGGAGGGGGATGGAATTCACCATGTGCCCCTAGTTAATAAAAGCTTGGGATGAGAAAGTGACAAGGGGAATCAATGAAGAGACTTGGAAGCTTTGGAACCTGTATTTCTTTGGACAAGAACTTTACTAGCAATGATGACACTAGTATGATTTAGAATAATAACTTGTGAAATCATGATGCCATGTCCATGGTCATGGGGGCTTATAGCCATTCAAATCCAATATAGTATCCTTGTCATGATGATCCCCATCTAGCATAAAATGGTCTCTCCCATCACCTTCAATCTACACAAAAAGAAACATAGCATAAAAATTTTGGGAGGAGTAGAGGGAGTACAAGGTAAAGGAGCTATGAGTGTTGTGGAAACCATTGATTATAGGGTACCTTTTCTAGTTTATGAGGTAGAGCACCTCAATAAGGGGGAAAAAGAAACAAAGACAATGGAGCACTGGGAAACGAAAAAGGGGAAGGATGTCGACCTAACACTGTCTAGGAATAAAGATAAAGCCTTCCTTATACAAAGGTTGTCGAGGAATCACCACCAAAAGAGCTCAATCTAGAGATAGAAATATTGAGGCTCAAAATATAGCACAAGGTTTCGATGGACGAATTAATGCCACTACAATTCACAAGCTGGAAAAACTAGAGGAGAAGGTTCATGGATGCAATTGATCCAGATGGATATCGGTGGCCACCCACCTTCTCCAACTGGCTCAAAACAGTTTTCTGACATTTTTGGCAATTTACTATTTTTAGCAGTTTTTCCCTTCAGATCCTCATTGTAATCTTCTTCTTGCAAATGCGCGCTGCCGACACATCTCTTCTCAGAGATAAGCCGCCACCATTCCAGCAAGCTTTTTTCCGTTGCATTTTACAGTTTCAGCTTATTTCGTTATTTAATAGAAAACCAGTTTTACTGTATCTCTGT
>JZKD02S1382721.1:47250-88917 GCA_000966675.3 Picea glauca | reverse complement strand
TGAATCAATAATAGAGCAATTTAATCATTTTTCACCATAAAATGCAAGTGTTATATCAATGTAGCATTATCATCTAGTAGTTGCAGAGTAAATAAACAATGAACAAATGAGAAATCACACACATAAACAATACACCAGTGTTTTACGTGGAAACCCAAAGCGGGAGAAAACCACAAAATGTTTTTTCTTATATGTCTTTAAGAATTACATTTATTGGAAGCACCAACTTCCTTTGTTTTCCAGCTGCAACTGGAAGGAGGCTCCAACCCCCTAGTTTCTCAGGCTACAACCTGAAGGAAGCTCCAACTCACCAATTAATTGGCTACAACCAGAAGGAGGCTACAACCCCCTAGTTCTCAGGCTACAACCTAAAGGAAGCTCCAACTCCCCAATTCTCTGGCTACAACCAGAAGGAGGTTCCAACCCCCTATATTCTCTGACTACAACCGAAAGATGGCTACAACCACCTGTCCTTTCCCCATCCAACCGCCTTGAAATATAAGTAGAATGATGGAACCACTGTCACACTATCACTGTGAGATATACTGCTGTAAACTTGTACCAATCAACCTGTAATCAACTTGTAACAACCTGTACCAATAACCTGTGCCAACAATGAGTGAATCAACCATGCACCAAATATGTACAAATCATGCATCAAATACACATAAACTATGACTCATCAAGATGTACCAACATAATCAACTATACACCTCATGTATGTGCCAACTCATCAACTACTTGTCTCAACCATGTACCCAACATGTACCTCAACCATATACCAATATAACTATCAAAAATTCTCTAGCAATACATCATGCTGTCCATAACCAAATACCATAAACCCTTACATCAAACCATGTGCCATAACCTCACTTTTATGTAGCCTCAAGGATGTATCATTCATAAGCTAGTCATATACCAATACCACTAACAAGTGTCTCTCACAATGCACCACAAGATATGCCAATAAATCAAACTAAGTGCACTGACAATATACTTCAGTAAATCTTCCTCAAAACCATTCTACAACAAGCCCTAAACTTCCAAGAGGGCATCCAATAGATTTACAAGGAAAACCCTCAACTAGATTCATAAGTTCAACACTACACATATGAAAACCATACATTTTTCTTCTTGTAGCGTACTGCTGTCGCGATTTTTCTACCGCTGTTTTTTTGCAGCACTTTTTCTGCCGCGGTTTTTCTGCCACACTTTTCCTGATGCGATTTTCCTTCCGCGGTTTTTCTGCAACAATTTTTCTACCTCACTTTTCGTGCCACGATTTTCCTGCCACACATTTCTACCTGCGATTTTCATGCCACACTTTTTTTGCCGCACTTTTTTTGTCGCAGTTTTCCTGTTGCGATTGTTC
Organism: Picea glauca; assembly: GCA_000966675.3. Classification (NCBI taxonomy): domain Eukaryota; kingdom Viridiplantae; phylum Streptophyta; class Pinopsida; order Pinales; family Pinaceae; genus Picea; species Picea glauca. Next base: position 87,542 of record JZKD02S1382721.1, on the reverse strand, counting down.
TGCTGCACTTTTTTTTTCCGCAGTTTCTCCACCACACTTTTCTTGCCACACTTTTCTCTATCAATAATACCTGCCCAAATAACCTTTCAAAAAATAGATATTCAATGATATTCAATAGGTTCAAGTGTATTTAAATGAGAGAGTCTTGCCTCTTATTTATACTTTCATGTAGCATCCTCAAGGGGTTATCTTTTAACCATCTTAACCCACTTTCCTTATTTTAGGGTTAACCCACTTATAACCACTTTCCATAATTAGTAAGTTCTCCATTAACTTTATTATTTAAATAATTTCTTTTTCCATCCTCTTTGACTTATAGTACACTCATCACTTCACTTTATTATTTAAATAATTTCTTCTTTGCAAACACTTTGACTACTTTGACCTTTTGGGGCTTCTAGATGACTCATGAGGGTTCTTCAACTTCACATTGCCATAACTCTCTAACCGTGAGTAGTTATGTAACATACCACATACCACCAGAAATGTACTATCCATATAGGATAGTCTTACCTTCAAATATATTAAAAATCATACCATTATACATCAAACAAACTTGGGTCCATTACCCAAACCTTTGTGCTACCGGAATTCGCTACCAAAATTTCTTCAAGGGTTGAAATCAATGAAAACCAACCCAAATAATCAACACTTACTGCAATTTCAGTGATAATGATAATTAAATGCAAAATCAAAGTTCATATTTTAAAATGACACTTAGCAAATTTTCCAAGTTTTTTCATTGGGTTCTTGGTTTGATGGTTAAGGGGGGATGGTTATAACCCCCCTACCAAGTTTCAAATTCCCAAAGATATGTTTTTCCCCTCATGGGTCGTCTCACCTATGGAAGTGGGATAATTCAATTGATTGGCCAAGTGCAAGTCCTATACAACTTTGATGGAATGAATACCCCACCATTTGTGGCATCTTAGCTCCATCCATGACATTGTAGCTAAAAGGTTATTCCTTGAGTGTTGTAAGCCCGCTATACTTAATCATATTACTCCTAGGTTGGGGAAGGGCATGGTTTTTTCATCATGATAAAATGAAGCATCCATAAGCAAGCATAAAAAAGGTTTAGGTTTACACTGCATGTCTCTAGGAGGGCATCTAAATGCTCTTGTTTCCAAAGGTGCTGCAGAAAGAAAAGCAAAGACTCTATTTGTCTCTGTGTTTTCATACTGAATTTCAAAACAACAATCACAATTATGGAATAAAAACTCTCAAAATAGGTTACCACTCTTAGAAAGAGTTATTGGATGACAAATATGTCAACGATACTACTTTGTTGTTTTACTCTGTAACAAGAAATGAGAGATCATGGAATGAATCACTAATAGAGGTTTGTTTTCATACCTTTGGAATGGTAATTGTTGGCCAACAACAATAAGCTTTGGATTAACAACAACATAGGAACAAATGTTAGGGAATGACATGGAAATATGCAAAACGAACATAAAGAGTTCCATCGAGTCAAAAGTTCATATAGAGGCCAACTTGGTGTGGATTCAAAATAACTCTATCTACAAAAGAGTATTGATTGTTGGACCCAACATGACTAATAGAAAATTGAGATTGAGTTGGAGTAGCATTTGGAAATCCCATACCAGTTAGCACATGCTTAGGCATGGCCAATGTGCTAACTTTTTGAGCCTCTCCTACTGTACTTGAAAAAAGATGCAGGGAACCAATAAACCAAAACAACCAATTGACCATCTCTAAGGTTGATGAATATATAATTAAAAGTAAGAAAAAAGGAAAAAAAGATAAGAAGCAATCTTCAACAAACCTGATTTAATACAAGTGGATGAGGAGTACTAGCATGAAAAGTAGAAACTTCAGGTTGCATTTCCACCTGGATAATTGGAACTATAGTTCTAGTGGTATGTTGAGTTACAACTTGCTACTAAACAGTTCCTTTATATTTATTGGAAAAATCAAGATTTCCTTCAACCTCTCTAGCATGACCTTTGAGAAGTTGAGTAGGCTTCGCATCTTTGGTATCTACACCTAGATTTTTAAATCCTTTTGGTTGTTCAATGTAGAATTCTTCTTCATCCTCTGCTTCTTCTTAGTAAAGTTGTTCCATTGATTCATTTTCTTCTTCCTTTAATTCTTGTCCACCCGTTTCATCAATTGTTACATTGATGCTTTCCACAACTTTGTTAAACCTAAGATTGTAACAATTATATGCTTTCCTTGTACTTGAGTAACCAACAAGTATTCCTTTGTCCACATGAGAGTCAAACTTTCCCATTCTGCCATATTCTCTTTTGATGTAGCATTTGGTTCCAAATACTCTGAAGTGCTTCACATTTGTTGGTCTTCCTTTTCATAGCTCATAGGGAGTTTTGTCATTGTTGTTTTTGAGCATTACTCTATTTTGAATGTAAACTATTATATGCACTCCATGTGTCCAAAAAATATCTGTCAATTTTGAATCCATTAATATTGTTCAAGCCATTTCCTGTGTAATTATCATCCATTATGATAATGTTCCTTTGTCTTTGAACCACTCTCTGAACCAATCTATGAATCCATGCTCTCGTCCACTGTCATATATCTGTCCAAACCTGCTAATTATTCTTATGAATCCATCTCTATCCATACTGTCCAAGACTCTACTCCACATCTGTCCATAATGTTGACCCATTTATCACTGTACTATCATGAAGTATTCACTAATACAAATGATTGTACTTTTGCTAACTGACTACTCTAGATATGTCTATTCAAACTCTACAAGATGCTCTAAGGATGGTTCTTTGGTCTGTCACAACTATCGAATAGACTCCCCCAGTCTAATATTCATGTTACCTGGGAGTCTCTAAGCCAGATGGATTAGAACAATTCCTTCTCTGATGTGTATATATCACAATCTTCATTGGTAGATTCATCATCTCTCCAAGATCTGACTTCTTTCTTTCTCTCTGTGGATTCATCTTTCACTACAATGCCTGAAAGTACAATCTCTTGAACCTGTTCCTTAATTACATGTCCTTCTTTTCTTTCAATTGTTTTCCAAACCTTTTTGTATCTAACATCTTTCTTTTTCTCTGTAGAATTTTCTTCATCTCGTTTTATTGTCAATCTTGCGATCTCCGAGACTTGGTCTTTGTTCACCTATTCTTCATGTTTTCTTATCCATACTTTCTTACATCTGATATCAGTGTTCTCTTTCATGGAAGTATCGATCATGCTTCTACAATCACTAGCTATGTGTCCATAGTTATGACATTTGTAACATTCAACATAACGTGGGGCCACATAGGCATTTCTTGCTTGAACATTCCTTTTATAATCCCTGCAATATGCAACCTTATGTCCAAAGTCAGTACAATAAAAACAATGACCATAAAATAAATTTGCATACCTGGCAGTGAATGTCCAAAGTCTTTCTGAATTTTTGCCTTGACTGATCATGATCATGATTGAAGCTTCTTTGTGGCTTGAACATGGATGGTCTTCTTGAAGATGTATCTTCAATAATTTTCTTAGATTCTGGTTGACCATGATTCCTTCCTTTGAGTACTTCTGCATAACTCTTTTTATTTTCTTCATTGTTCTTTTCTAGCAACCTAGAGTGTTTCTCTTCATTCTCTATAACCGATGTGGATGTTTGTGTCTCTTCAATGTTCTTTTTGAGCTTGACGATTTTACTTTTCAATGTGACAACTTCTTCTTCAAGCTTCTCAACCTCTTCTTCTTTCTTCATTATCTGAGACTTCATGACTTCTTCTGTTCTTTTCGCTTCTTCAAGTTGAATTTTTAATGTCATTATTTATTCTTCAAGTCCTTTCTCTTCTTGACCAAACTATGCCTTAAGCTGGTTTATATCGTTAGTTCTTTCCTTAATATGATCTATCAATATCTTCTCTCTCATTTCTGCTTCTTCCTTCTCTGCTTCTATGTTGTCTTCCAAATATTGCTTTTGATATTCAAGATTTTCTTCGATCTTTCTGGCTTCTTCTAGCTGAGTTCTTAAGTTTTCTATGACCTCTTGGGCTTCTTCAAAAATGTGAACACTTTCCTTTTGCTTCATCAATTCTTTCTTGAGTGACTTGTTTTCTTCTCTTAATTCATCTAAAGCACTAATCAATTATGCTTCATAATTGTCTTTATTTTTCAATTAGTTTTTCTGTCTCATTTCCTTCAAGGCATTCTATTTCAAGATGTCCGCGTTTTTCACAATTAAAGCAAAACAACATACCTATGGTGATTATGTACTCTTCATCTTCTGAATCTCTTTGACATGGTGAACATAATGTTTCTTGATATGTATTTGCATCTTCTTTGGCATTTTTTGAATCTGCAATGGGCGAAGAACATATTTCATGTAATTTATCCCAAAGTTCTTTGGCTGATGAACATTTACCAACCTTTTCTCTTACCGGATTAGGTAATCCTTCCCAGATAAAATCCATTGCTATTTTGTTATTCTTCTTCAATTCCTTCTTGGCTATAGTCTTTTCTCTTTTTGAACTATCATATCTTGTAACAACTGATAGCCAAATATAATGTCCCCGTGCCTTTAAAAATACTTTCGCCCTTCTGCTCCACATCTCATACTTTAAACCATTATGACCATTAAACATTGGTACTCCGTTCTCAGAATAATCCATGATCTCCTTCCAGTGGTTAAATTGTTTCATGAAGAAACCTGCTCCGATACCAATTGTTCGATTACTGAGAGGGGGGGTGAATTAGTAATAGAGAAATTTAATCATTTTTCACCATAAAATGCAAGTGTTATATCAATGTAGCATTATCATCCAATATTTGTAGAGTAAATAAACAATGAACAAATGAACAATCACACACATACACAATACACCAATGTTTTACGTGGAAACCCAAAGCAAGAGAAAACCACAAAATGATTTTTCTTATATGTCTTTAAGAATTACATTCATTGGAAGCACCAACTTCGTTTGTTTTCCAGCTGCAACTGGAAGGAGGCTCCAACCCCCTAGTTTCTCAGGCTACAACTTGAAGGAAGAAACAAATCCCATATTTTCTGGCTACAATCAGAAGGAGGCTACAACCCCCTTGTTCTCAGGCTACAACCTGAAGGAATATCCAACTCCCCAATTCTCTAGTTACAACCAGAAGGAGGATCCAACCCCCTATATTCTCCGGCTACAACCGGAAGGTGGCTACAACCCCCTGTCCTTGCCCCGTCCAACTGCCCTGAAATATAATTAGAATGATGGAACCACTGCCACACTATCACTGTAAGATATACTGCTATAAACCTGTACCAATCAACCTGTAATCAACCTGTAACAACCTGTAACAACCTGTACCAATAACCTGTGCCAACAACGAGTGCATCAACCATGCACCAAATATGTACCAATCATGCATCAAATACACATAAACTATAACTAATCAAGATGTACCAACCTCATCAACTATGCACCTCATGTATGTGCCAACTCATCAACTACTTATCTCAACCATGTACCCAACATGTACCTCAACCATATACCAAATACATATACTAATATAATGACCAAAAGTTTTCTAGCAATACATCATGCTATCCATAACCAAATAACATAAACCCTTACATCAAACCATGTGCCATAACCTCACTTTTATGTAGCCTCAATGATGTATCATTCATAATCCAATCATATACCAATATAACTAACAAGTGTCTCTCACAATGCACCACAAGATATGCCAATAAATCAAACTAAGTGCACTGACAATATACTTCAATAGATATGCCTCAAAACCATTCTACAACAAGCCCTAAACTTCCAAGAGGGCATCCAACAGATTTACAAGGAAAACCCTCAACTAGATTCATAAGTTCAACACTACACATATGTAAACCATACATTTTTCTTCTTGTAGCATTTTGCTGCCCCGATTTTTCTTCCGCGGTTATTCTTCAACACTTTTTCTGTCGCGATTTTTCTACCGCACTTTTCCTGCTGCGATTTTCCTGTCACACTTTTTTTGCCGCAGTTTTTCTATTCCACTTTTCCTGCCACGATTTTCCTGCCGCGATTTTCTTGCCACACTTTTTCTGCTGCACTTTTCCTATCGGACTTTTTCTGTCGCGGTTTTCTTGCCGTGTTTGTTTGTCCACACTTTTTTTTTCCACACTTTTCTTGCTGCACTTTTTCTGCCACACTTTTCTCTATCAATAATACCTGCCCAAATAACCTTTCACAAAACAAATATTCAATGATATTCAATAGGTTCAAGTGTATTTAAATGAGAGAGCCTTGCCTCTTATTTATACTTTCAGGTAGCATCCTCAAGGGGTTATCTTTTAACCATCTTAACCCACTTTCCTTATTTTAGGGTTAACCCACTTATAACCACTTGTCCACTTAACTTAACCACTTTCCATAATTAGTAAGTTCTCCATTAAATTTATTATTTAAATAATTTCTTTTGCATCCTCTTTGACTTATAGTACACTCATCAGTTCACTTTATTATTTAAATAATTTCTTCTTTGCAAACACTTTGACTACTTTGACCTTTTAGGGCTTCTAGATGACTCATGAGGGTTCTTCAACTTCACATTGCCATAAATTTCTAACCGTGAGGAGTTATGTAACGTTCCACATACCACGGGAAATGACATGACATGCACTATACATAAAGAATAGTCTTACCTTCAAATATATTAAAATTCATACCGTTATACATCAAACAAACTTGGGTCCATTACCCAAACCTTTGTTCTACCAGAATTTCTTCAAGGGTTGACATCAATGAAAACCAACCCAAATAATCAACACTTACTGCAATTTCAATGATAATGATAATTATATGCAAAATCGAAGTTCATATTTTAAAATGACACTTAGCAAATTTTCCAAGTTTTTTCATTGGGTTCTTGGTTTGATGGTTAAGGGGGGATGGTTATAACCCCCCCACCAAGTTTCAAATTCCCAAAGACATTTTTTTCCCCTCATGGGTCATCTCACCTATGCAAGTGGGATAATTCAATTGATTCGGTCAAGTGCAAGTCCTATACAAATTTGATGGAATGAATACCCCACCATTTGTGGCATCTTAGCTCCACCCACGACATTGTAGCTGAAAGGGTCTTCCTTGAGTTTTGTAAGGCCGCTACACTTAATCATATTATTCCTAGTTTGGGGAAGGGCATGGTTTTTTCATCATGATAAAATGAAGCATCCATAAGCAAGCATAAAAAAGGTTTAGGTTTACACTGCACATCTCTAGGAGGGCATCTAAATGCTCTTGTTTCCAAAGGTGCCACAGAAAGAAAACCAAAGACTCTATTTGTCTCTGTGTTTTCATACTGAATTTCAAAAAAACAATCACAATTATGGAATAACAACTCTCAAAATAGGTTACCACTCTTAGAAAGAGTTATTGGATGACAAATATGTCAACGATACTACTTTGTTGTTTTACTCTGTAACAAACAATGAGAGATCATGGAATGACTCACTAATAGAGGTTTGTTTTCATACCTTTAGAATGGTAATTGTTGGCCAACAACAACAAGCTTTGGATTAACAACAACATAGGAACAAATGTTAGGGAATGACATGGAAATATGCAAAACCAACATAAAGATTTCCAGTGAGTCAAAAGATCATATAGAGGTCAACTTGCTATGGATTCAAAATAACTCTATCTACAAAAGAGTATTGTTTTTTGGACCCAACATGACTAATAGAAAATTGAGATTGAGTTGGAGTAGCATTTGGAAATCCCATACTAGTTAGCACATGCTTAGGCATAGCCAATGTGCTAACTTTTTCTCCCTCTCCTACTGTACTTGAAGAAAGATGTAGGGAACCAATAAACCAAAACAACCAATTGACCATCTCTAAGGTTGATGAATATATAATTAAAAGTAAGAAAAATGAAAAAAAGATAAGAAGCAATCTTCAACAAACCCGATTTAATACAGGTGGATGAGGAGTACTAGCATGAGAAGTAGAAACTTCAGGTTGCATGTCCACCTAGATAATTGGAACTACAGTTCCAGTGGTATGTTCAGTTGCAACTTGCTACTAAACAATTCCTATAAATTTATTGGAAAAATCGAGATTTCCTTCAACCTCTCTAGGATGACCTTTGAGAAGTTGAGTAGACTTCACATCTTTTGTATATACACCTAGATTTTTAAATAATACCTAAAAAATAAACTGCATAAGCTTGGTCGATATGTGAAGTAAAAGAAAACTAGAAAATATTAGTCAAACCTTTTCCAAAATATTTTAAAATACAAAGGGACTTGTGTACCTCAATATCAAATCTAAGATCCATCTTCAAATTTTGCAATACATAGATCTCAGCTAGTAAACTCAGGATGTCCATTGTCGAAGGATTGGGAGGTTGATAAGAAAGACTTGATTGAAAGGGTTCCAAAATATGCAAAGTAGAAATTGAATTACACTTCCTTTAGATTTGTCAAATAAGACTAAATAAATAATGGGCAAACTTAACATACCTTTTAAGTAAATGGAATGATAACAATCATCTATCGCTTTTGATAAGCCCACTCCAATTATATATAATAATCATTAGTAACCACTGATAAAATAACAAATACAGCCGATATTCTAGAGATCACTAGTAAATGGGAATTGATATTTATATTATATAACATTAGCGAAATACATCTCTTGAACCTCACCATGTCAAGGCAAAGTTACTATCAAATGTCATAAATAATACTTTACTTTAACTAGGTAACTATGTTGCTTCTTAATATCCATCTCAATGATTACAATGGGTTTTGTCAATGCACCTTAATAAATAGGATATCCCCGCATAGGATAAATGAGAATTTTGGAAAAAAAAGTGCAATTGAATATGTTTCTACATTTTCAAAGATAAAATAATACACTTTGGGGAATATATCCCTATATTTCTAGCTCTCAAAATACAAAAATAAATTTTGACTTTACAACTATATAAAATGATACAACTGATTCTGGATGCCGAGCTTCGTGTTTCCTCACTTCCCTGTAGTTGTTTTGTTGATTCATTCTTGCACCAACTGAATAAGAACCTTCCAATCCTCATTTGAAAGGATATTTGTACGCCATCATTTTCCTATAGGAAATATCTGATTTTGTGTACTTTTCATAAGTGGGAACAATTGAAAACGAATTTTTAATTTTTTATAATAGATACAAATCATCAATTAAACTATCTACTATGGTTTGACCCCTTATTTCTCTAGTCATATTCTGAAATTTATCAACATCTTCTCTTGCTTTGAACAACTTTTTCTTGTAAGATTCAAATGAATGAAGATTTCCTTTATTACCCCAACATATTGGTAATCCCATTTGTACCAAATTATCAAAATTATGTGTAAAAAACTCAAGATTCCTTTTGATTGTAATGCATTTATTTTAAGCTTGTTGAATCAAATTCCTCTTTGTAAAAATTTTCTTTGTTTCCATAACCATTGAAGTGCAATCCTTTACCCCATGATTTCTTAATTCATCCTTGGATTTGGAATTAATAAACTTAATGATTTTATTTGCTAATTGATGTTTATTACTAAATTCTTCGAAAGCCCATTGTATGGATTTGTATGCTTCATTTTCCAAAGTTCACTCTTCTCCAATTAATTTGAAGGAATTACACATATCGGTAACTTGTGTTATAATCTGATCCCAAATAAGATGCTTTGCCCCAATCAAATAAGGTTTTCCAACCAACTTACCTTGTAGTTGTTCTATGTCTTCTTGCAATTTAGCTTTAACCTTCTGATTTTGGGAAATAATCTTATCTTTATCACTTAATTGCTCTCTTAATATTTTAAGCTAATCATTTTGCACAAAAATTGTTTTTCCCAAATTTTCAACTTCAACCTCTCTTAAATTCAGATTTGACATAGTTTTGGCCAACTCCTCAGATGGGTGTGTAGCTACTAAAGGTTGATGAGAATAAGTGCCTTTCTTCAAAACTTCAATATGGTTCTTAAAACTAAGGATCTGTCCTAAAAGTTGATCCTTTTATTGTTGTACTGCCTATAATTCAGGTGTTTGAACATGATCAATATTTGGTATATTAAGCTTCTTGTTTGATATTTGCATTTCAATATCCTTAGTTTTAATCAAGGCTTGTATAGATTTACTATCTTTGGGATTAGACCCCAAATTAGTTACCCAATCCTCAAGTTCTTCAATTCTCATATGCCTGGTCCTGTTAGCCAAATTTTCTTGCTTCATCTTCTTTTGAATTTTATCTGCCATATTTTGCAACATTTTCATACCAAGAGAAGCTTGCATTGCATATTTGCAAATCATTTCTCCAGTCTGTCTATGTAAATCCATCTTATCCACTAGACATATTGCGTTTAGATCAAACACAAATTTGGGAGATTTATAATTATCAATAGTTTTGATAATTTGAGCCTTAGGTTCTAATATAGCCAAATTCAATTTCCCTTTCTCATAATCTAGAGTATATATTAATCTAGTTTGAGAGGATCCTTGACCCAAAAGTTGAGGATATATATCATTCTTGATATTTATAATATTCTTATTCTTCATTGCCAAGAATTGAGACAATTTTTTTTTTTTTGATATGCTTCTACAACTTCATTTCCTTTGTGGGATTTTGTGCTTTCCATACTTGCTAACTAAAGAAAGTGAGCTATGAAAACATGCTTGCTTGTTGATGCCTCTGATATACTATGAATTACTTGACTCTTTTCTTCTCACTGTTCTTCTATCCTTTGTTTTTTACTCGGTTGTTCTTCTTCCACTTCCGAGACTATTTGAGAATATTCAAAATGATTTCTCTTATTGGTCTTTTCATGATGTTGTCGATTTTCTATAATTGATGGCTGTGATGATTGAGCATAATCTTGTATTTGGAATTGTAATATCCTCTACACATCTCCAACTTTATTAATTAGCGAATTATTCCAATTGAGATTTACTCTTATGATCATAAGGAGCCATGCCATGTTCCATTCTTTTAGTGGTAATGATTAAATATGGATCATACATCCATTGTTGTCCTTGATGGAAACCCATTTCTTGAAGAAATTTATCTGTTATGTGCAATGTTGATTTGGTATTTGCAAGAAATGGTCCAAATTCTTTCTTCAACTTGAAAGTTACCTTTTGTTATTGGAAGCAAAATGAATATGATTAGAATTTAATATTTTCCTTGCGTATTCTAAAGAAAAAATTCTAATTGTTAAAAACTTAGGTAATAAGAAAGGTTGAACCTCAACACCATAAATTTTGATCTCTATGTGGTTTTAGAATATATACCAATCTCCTACTTTAGTGTTAGGACTCAACTGTAAGAGTTTCTTACACTCTAGAAAAAATCTAGGAGGAACCTTTTCATGGATACTGGTGTGAGATGTAGACATAAATTGATTGATAAACTCAAAGAATCCTTCATTTTGGGGTTTCTTTCTAACCAATGTAGTCCAATGAATCACTGAGCAAGGGTTACCCATTCCATCCTCTATTTTCAATTCAAGATGCTGAAATTTGATAGCTTGAAAATACAAGAATAGGCACACCAAATAAGATTGAAATCTATAACATCTACTGACTTCAAATTCTAGTAATTGGAAATGAATGGTATTGGCCAAATACTGGGCATAGTCGAACTTAATCAAGGGTTTAAGATAAGGTGGAAAATTGGAGTACATAAACCCTAGAATACTCTCATCAACAGTCTTGTCATTGTCATAACCTAAAATTGTACACATCATCTCTATGACTTGCCTGGAAATCTCAGGAAATATGTTGGTATCATAAGTAGAAGCATTTTTAGGAACATTAGAGTCTTTGTCTAGATAGTGTTGAAGTAAGTCATTTTTTTTCTTGAGGATTTAATTCTTTAAAAATTGAAGCCAAGTGTTCTTCATTCAAAATTTGATTTTCAGGGGTTTCAACCAATTTTAACATTCTAGAAATTGATTGAGCATTTAGCACAAACAAAACCGACCCATTTTTTGATATTAAGGACCTTTGTATGGTACATAATTTGAAGAACACCAAAGTACAAATTCTGGGAAATTATATGTCTATGGAACTATAAATTTGGCTAAGTAAGATTCCCAAGCATGATAAAATTCATGGAGGTCCCTAAAACGTTCAACGTCTCACTGGTGAATTTCAAATAAATCAAAATACATTGCAGTATCGAACACTTCTTCATCCCTATAGTCCAAGTCTTGTTCTTCTACAGAGATGGTTCTATTGGATTTTACACGCTTGGGAGACTACATTTTATAATTAAAATGAAAATAACACTTTGAAATACGCGGAAGGTTCTTTGAGTTAAGAAATTCTTGCTTTGTCGGTGATTTCACTAGCTAAACTCCATAATATTCTTTTCGTGCTATGATGGCTCAATTTACCTTTTACCACAAGCTTCATACTTTAACCACAAACTCTTACCCTTTTATTGTTGACAATTGCCTTTGGGAGACATGGCATGTCTTTATTGGTTGAAATAACAACTCACAAACATATTTAAAATCATAATATATCATTTAAATCTCACCTCATATACATCATGTTGCCACATCATTTCCATGTTATTGTTGTCATTGGTGTGTCAACATATTTAAGTATGTGACCATAAATATTTTGGGGGGTCCCATGGCCGTTTTGAAAACTACAGGGAAGGGGGCCTAGACTCCTCCCATTGTTGACACTTCACATGCGTGACCATAAATATTTTGGAGGGTCCCGTGGATGTTTTGAAAACCAGTGGGAAGGGAAGGGGGCCTAGACTCCTCCCATTGTTGACACTTCACATGCGTGACCATAAATATTTTGGAGGGTCCCGTGGATGTTTTGAAAACCAGTGGGAAGGGGGCCCAAACTTGTCCCACTGTCGACCTTCACATATGTGACCATAAATCTTTCATGGGGTCCTGTAGCTATTTTTAAAACCACTTGGAAGGGGGCCCAACATTGTGGACACTTCACATACCTTGAAAATTGTGGTATTCTATTTCAGACCCCTCCTTTCTATTAAATGTCGTGCATAGTGGGGGCCTAAAGTCAATGGTATCCATTGATCATTATTAAATCATGCTCATAGTAACATGTATATACTAAACACAAATTTTTATAAAACATATTAAAGTAAAATTTTATTCCAATAATTTTAATTTAAAACTATTAATTCTATGATTTTGAATAACTATAAAACAATTTTTTTTTTTTTTTTTAATATTACAACACACTAAGTATTTGGATAAAATGCCAAGAAAAGCATGGTCTCGTGAAATGTAGTGATTTATGGGCATGCACAGAATGGGTGCAATGATGATGCACCTAGAGCATTTTATAATATGTGTTTAATGGGTATCGAGCTTAGTTGCTCCACCTTAGTCATTGTGTCATTGATATGGTGCTGTAAATCTTGCCAAAATATTTAGTCATGGAGAGCAATATACCTGGAATCAATTCTGTCCTGAAAATGCCTTCTTATTTGAGAAAGTATGTGCACAAACAAATCTCATTTCAACTGTTAAGGTGCTGGAAAATGCTACAGGTCTACAACTTAATTGCTTCACACTCCATATATAAATACACAGGTGTTAAGAGAGCTATCCTCACAGGCCAAGAGCCTTGGAGTGGTCTGTTTTACATTGTTGGATGAATATACCAATCTACTACTGCAAATTTACACTTTAGATTACTTGGCCATATAGTACGTTAAGGATTTCTAGATTGTATTTGGCTACCAGGAAGTGCACATAATGGACCCTCCTTTGGTGTAATAGCTGATTTGTGACCACCAAATGAAATTGACCTAAATATGAAAGAAAATTCTGTAGGGTACTTTTGTCTTGTTTACTTATCAAATCAATCGGCCAAAGCTTCAACCTTTCCATTTGATATCATTTGTTTGCATAAAAGTACACGTAATGTTTCCAAATTAATATATTTTGGCACCAATTCATTGGCAGAGAAGCCATATAAAGACATATATCATAGGCACTTCCTTTTCCTCAAAATGAGAAGCATCGACACAATCTACAGGGAAATCAATTTGGTATACTGCTATATTATATGCAAGTATTTGTATGGATCATGAGTGGAGGAAATCATAAATGTAGATAATAAATGGAGTTACTACTTCTCCAAATAATGACAAGAATAATGGTCAAATTATTGAAAGTATTTTTTCTTCATCAAACATATTGGATAAGCCTCACACATATTTTATCAATGCAACTTTTGATATCAGACTTGACCATTCTTCACAAGCCATACTTGTTTGAAAAAAAATGTATTATATCACTTTCTTACTACCCGTTAACAAGAGCACACCAACAACCACCAATAGAATTGCACAAGTTTCCCCCCTTATTAAAGTGCATATCTCACTGTTCACTCTAAGAATCCATGACTTACTAAAAGTTATAATTATAAATATATTTTTTAGTGCCCAATCAACCACACTCCACACTTGATGCCACAAGAACATCTCCTATAAACACCCCATAGTTGTCTTTTAGTTTCATGGGGAACCTTAACATGTGAAAACAAGGTTGATAGTTGGTTATATAATTATCACTACAAAATGTGTGATGGTAATGTTTCTCTAAAAAAATGAGAATGAAGATAAATATATGTGGAAGCCCATACACTAAGAAGTCTTCTCTGGACTAGCGAGCAATTGTTTGGCATGATTTTACCAATAGGCATGAACTACACAATTTTGAAAAAGAAGTACTGAGATCTCATTAAGACCTTTTGTTTTTCTCTAGTAGAATCTAAATGGTTGCAAAATGCCAGGGAAAATATAAAAGTAACAGATGTGAAACAAGTTTATAAACATTGTCCGCTTGCAATAAGCGAACAATCCCAACCTTGTAAATTTTGCAGGCATCAAATTATATTATCTCTTCATATGAGTGACAGTTTCATGGATAACATTTCAAAGAGAACTCTCGAATACCATGGGAGTTTTAGTCTAGAAGGTCACATGCCTAAGATTCCTTCCTCATTGTTTTATGAAATGTTTAATAAGTTTTATGAATTGTGTAATGAGTTCTTTGGAAACAACAAACCTAGTTCTTCAGAAACAACAAATCAACAAGGGTTAGGTAATAGAAAGGACTGCCTATTAAAAATTTGAATCCAGATTGGCAAGTATTCACAAGAATATTCTGAAACTAGTTTGGCTAGCATTGGCATTGGGCAAGTATATTTTGAATAAAAAGAAACCTTCCTTCTTATTCATCCTACATATGAGATTCTCTCAACTTTAAAATGGATGATTGTTAATCTAGTAGAGATAATGAAGGAAATATACATAAGAATTGGAGGAATTGGAACGAGAAAGAAATGGAGCACCTACATCTGATACAACTGTTGATTGAATATGATTTGCATCCCATTAAGACAACAACAAGTCCAAGGGTGATATGAAATAAAATTCTATACTCATTGGCAAACAATAAAACAAAATTCATGGACTAATTAACAACACTAAATAATATCAAGTACAAATATACATAATTTGAACCATGTAAATATTATATAAAAACTCAAGTACTACAATATATAATTTGAGTTTCCAACTGAATATACACTAATTCATAAAACATGATGATCAATGATATCCATGAGAACATGATGATCATTGATCTACATCGATGAATTTTGTAAATACTTCTTTGACCACCAAGTCAAACTCCCTTCCATCTCCTTCAAACAACTACATCCATCTATTTTATCAACATATGGAAGGGGGGTGTTACTTGTGACCTTAATGATATTTACATTTGCATCTTCAAGATTCAGTGCCACTCCGTCGATCATAGAAAGTGAGTGAATTCATCCAATGTCAGCACTAGCACTGTCATGTGGATCTAATACCTTCACTTTCTCCCCTTCCTGGAGTACTTCATGTCCTGCTGGAATTAATGGGCATTGTAACAAATAAAATAGTATACATAAATATTAGAATTTTTTTATTATAATTACATTCTAAAACATACATAGTAATTGAAATAACGAAATTGAATGCACTCACCATAGAGTTAATATTTGAAATACCGATAGGGCTTTGCACTAATTGGAAATTTTTAGGTTCATCAATGTTGTCATGATTTAGATTTTTTGCAATAACATGTTTTCCTATAATATTTTGCATGTGATAAGGACCATACCTTAAAAATAGGCATTCTTTAAAATCTTCTAAAATACTAATCCTATTATAAGAACCATACCTTTACATGTTTCGGTGCATGTAATCTTATAACACGAGGGGTTGAAACTTCTTGGCCCTTTTCTGAGTCTTTCACCATTATTGCACCATCCAAATTTATAGTTTCTTCCTATGATTGACATGCATTTCCATTAAAAAAATAGGCTTTGTGAGTGAAGGGAAATGGAAGAAAAACATCAACAAATTACAAATTCAAGTGAAGAAATCCTTGCAGGGGAATGGAAATTAGCTTACCTCATCTAAATCGATAAATCCCCTGACCTTATTTCATGCGGTAATAAGAAGTTTAATGGAGGAGACTAGAGATGACATTGTCTCCACCAACCCATTTATACATTTCATTGCATGATTATAATTGTCACTGATGGTTTCAACATTTGATGTGGCTCCTATTTGACTTCTCTTGACTTCAACAGATGGAAAGGGATTTTCTGTTTATTTTTTGACATCTTATTATCTTTATAATTTTCATTTTCCATATATTGATCCATTTCTTTCACGCCCTATTCTCTACAATTTTCTTCAATCTACAAATCACTTTCAACACACAATTAGTTGGATAAACAAATCAAAATGCATAACACGATGTACAATATTCAATGAAAACACCATACACTTACAAATATGTGTTTTTTTTCTCACAACCCGCCTCGAACATAAATATATCGAACCTTTACAATATCTCTTGCTTTGTTCTCTCTTGTACTCTTGCCAAATAATCTTCAGAAAGCATAGTTTCCTTCAAATCTTCCGACTATTTGGGATTCAAACCTCTCTCCCTATCTTTTCCATCTAAGATTAATTTTTTGCATTTGTCTGAAATTATTCATCAAAATTCTCATTCTCTTTTTGTAATATTTAGTGGATATCCTTCCACCAATAGTCTCAAAAACATTTTCCATTTGTTGTATCACTTGATCAACATTTCTTGGATCTTGATCTGAAAAGTTGGATTTGGTAACATCCAAATGGGACTTGATTCTCATGCCCAACTCTAAGGCCCACCTTGCAACATTTTTTCCAGCAGGCTAGCCATCTTTTACCTCCACCAGGTAAGCCTTCTTCCTGTATGATATTATTTCTTTGGATTCCCTTTCTGTAGACTTATACACAACTTGACTAATTCTTCATCTTGTGGTGAAAGTTGATACATCTTTAGAACCATAATTGTGTGGTGAAAATCCATTAAGACTGGTAGATACAATAGGTGTAGCTACTATCACCTTGCTTGGAAGAGATGCAATTGGTGTTTGTTTTGTGGAAAAAAGGATAAACTAGTTTCTCCTTGGCAACAACACGTGTGGCACTAGGTAGCTCACCAGTCTCCTCAACCACGCCTTCAAATATTTGCTCTAATTTTAATTAAAGTTCTCACAAATTTGATGGTCTATATATCAATCTTTCAGGAATCTCTTGGTCATTATCATGTGATAAATCAGACTATTGATCATTAGTATTTTCAACTTCATCTCCATGTATTGATCTACCAATGCATTTGCTTCTACGAGTTGGCAACAATATGTCTTTGCTTGCCCTTTGTTTCTCCTCATTTTCTGTACAATCCAATTTTCCCCTATAAAACATAAAACTTATCAAATTAGTATCGAAAGCATATGTGGCCTACATCATTAAATAGATTATATACAACTTTAATGAAATATGCATATACATAAAAAATTTAGAGTAAGAACTACTTATTTTCCAAACCAAGAGATGATAAATATTATTCATTTCTAGTGACATGTTCTCTATGAAGACGCTTGTGTTTTGCCACATTTCCATCACGGCTAGTGCCACTTTTACGCTTCGAGCCCTAATTCTTCTTAGCCTTTATGTCCAACATTTCACATAACAAAAATTATTAGTGCATAGACATACACAGATTAGAAAATATCTATATATTTCTAAGACATAAACCATGAGTCATGCCATGAACATAGCATTATCATCACCTTGTAATTTCAGTGATAAGAAATGTAACTTTTACAATGAAAATTAGAAAAATTGAAATGATTAAAATCTCACCGAGTTAGTCCTTCTTGCCTCTTGATCAGGTCTAGATCTAGAGGTAATTGCCACATAAATTTTATTTCAACATTCATCTTGTTTATGGATGATTGTTGCCTCTGCAAATTTGCTGGTCATTATTAGGACATTTTATCTTTCCTCATGCTAGTCACTTCTGCAAACATCATCCCTGTATAAGCCCTTAAAAATAAGTTTAAACTTATTTGTCATCTTCTATAAGTCATGCACATACAATGGTACCAGGAGCCAGACATGACACTTGGAAATGGAGGGTTGGGAAAATTTTGTTTTCTTGGGTACGTAAAGATTGCACCATATCTTAGTGATATAACAACTGTAGGAACATGTTCCAAAGCCAATTAGGGACATCTAGAAGTTTTCGGTTTGAAAATGTTTTTTGGATTGGTAAAATAACATGTATAATTATTTTAATCACTATTTTGTTACTACAAATGGTCATTGGAAAAGTTAGGAACCCAATAGGTGCACAACATGGATTGACATGAAAAGAAAGGAGAAAAGAAAAAGAGAATACCACATTATGGTCTACAGAGTGGTGATCATGTTGTCATGTATCAAATTTCTCTATATTAAAAATCTCTAGTTCATTTTTTAATTATAATTGTTATTGTATTTCAATGGTTCTATAACTACATGTACACCCTGTTTACGAGATAACAACCCTTAATCTACTTGGATCTACTACATTGATTTTAGTTTGATAAAGTTGATTTATGGTGCTTTCTCTAGAAGATAACATAGTACTAGAAATTGATTTGCATTATTTCCTCAAGCTGTACAAAGACAAATCTACCTGAGCAATTGTGATGGTGTAATTTTTAGATGAATCTACGTCAAATGATAGAATTTTGTTATATAATCTCATATCAATTCTACACTGTGTGTTGGAAAGAAGAGGCAAAAATGGTGATATTTGGCACTCTAAAGCTCAAGATTTCATAGTGTCTTTGGTTGATAGATGACAAGATTGTGTTGAAAAGTGGCTTTGTTGTAACACTGCATAATTTTCTCGGAATATTGATTTACAAAAGTTGCAACTGGAGGCAATTTTAACACTTGTAGAACTGAAACAAGGACTCTCTGTATGTGGTTGTAAATGTTCTGTAAGTTTTTGGCAATGTGTTCTAGAGAAAGGTCATTCCTTTGATTACTCTTGTGTGGGTAACCATTGTTGTGATGAGAAGTGCACATATTGCTCACTTGAATCACACCATGGAAATGAAGTGGAGGAATGTTAGGATTTGGCAGGTCATGATGGGAGTTATGATTGCAAAAAGAAAAATCATACGTGTATGAAGCTCTGTTCTTTATTTAACAAATCATCTAATTGCAACAAATCTTGTTGCTTGAAGGTTGGACATCAAGGTCTTCATAAGTGTAATTCACCTCAACATACGTGTAAGATCAATTGTTCTCTTCCAAGCTGCAAAAAATCCTTGTGTGATACAAATTGAGCTCGAGATCATAAAAAACATGCATGTCATAAGAGATATTGTCCTAAAAAAATGTATCATGGAAGGGTGTCCTAGAAGCTATGGTCACGAAGATCACTTCCATGAATTGAAAAGTGATGAACATCTCTATGGTAATGAGCATGCTTGTTGTAAGAAATGTGAAGTAGATGGAATTTCTAAGATTTTCACTAAACTTGTGTGATAGACATGCTCATTTCAAGGTAGAATAGGTTCCTTTGAGTATGAACATGTCTTTGAACAAAATGGTCCGCAGAAGGATTGTTGCATTTCCATTCCAACTTTTGAAAAATACCATGATGGTGAGCATCTTCACACACTAAACCCAGATGTAGTGCATTTTTGTAAGGTAAGATGTCAAGCTTGTAGATATTTTTGTCAAAAACCCATAAATCTTTCTGGTTTACATCATACAGTTCATGGGAACATAAGGAATGCCAATTTTTCTTCAGAACATGAAGAATTTGATATCCAAGGTAGGAAATACACTTGGAGGGACTCTAACGTGGCACAAATGTGTAACATGCATTGTAAAGCACAAGGTCAGGGCCACATTCAATTGATTCATTGTACTATGTATGGAAATTTCACAAGTTGTATCTATTATGTCTCTCAACATAAAATAAGAAAATATGTCGATGATGAGGATGTGCCAAAAGATGAACTTACCCATGAGACTTACTAGAAGCAAATGCGGTTTGAAGATCCATGTACTGATGAATATCAGGCATAGTTTTCTCTATGTAATAATCTATGTAGGTCTAAGGAGGATAATGAAATTTCTAGAAGTTCCTCAAGGTCTTACTCCACAAAAAAATTATGGCATGTTCCAGTGAAAAGAACTGCTTCAATGACATCCTCTACTGGCCACATAACTGTAGGGTATAAGGGAGGACTCCACGTTCTACTTTTTGTACGTAGAGAATGTTGTTTTTTATGAGTTTTGGATCTCTCATGTGCCACTTTTTAAGAAATGTTCACCAATGATAAGAACAGATTAGGATATAGTGGAGGTATCATTAGTCAAACAACTTCTGCTCAGTAGAGAATTTTGACTCATGACTAAAATAGACGTTAACATAGTTACTTTTGAAGTTACAATGGAAAGGGAAGGCAATCAATTGTCTCCAGAGGTAGCAAGTATAAATTATGTATTTGACAAGGAAAAAAACCGTGCTTACTACTAAAAACAAGCAGACCATGACTAGAATAACCCACATAAAAATGTATGTAGAGGTGTAAAAAAACAAAAAACAAAAATGTTGTATATCCAATAGAGTGAAAAATGAAGGCTAAATTTCATATATAGTTTAGTACAACCATTTGGATAATCCCATGGCCAAAACAATAAAATCCATTTGGATAGTGAAAATTTAATCCATAAACCTAAGATGACAAGTCATCATCATGATCATCTGCATTGCCATCAAGATCACAATCCTGATCCCTCATGTATGCATCTTCTTGATTTTCTTCCTCGTCCCCATACAATAGATCGTTGTGATCATGCATTACTTTCTCTCTCTTATTCCCTTCATTGGGAATCACAATTTATTCTTCAAATAATATATTGTCATCTTCAGTTGATTCTTCCAATGTTTATTGTAAAGTATTATATTTCCCATCAGGCATTATATCAACATCTTCCATGAATTTGATTTTCAAATGAGACTCTGTTTGAATGAAACACGATTGTTATAACATCATTTGACACCACATATGCTCATGATGACTCATTGGCCTCAGTTGCATCCCTTTCCCTATTTGCAAGAGCAAAATCCCCCTTTTCCTCCATAAAAACATCTTAAAAAATCCCATTTTTATAGATGTACATGACTCTCCTTAAAGAAACTCACGTACATACTCGCCTTGCTAGTTAGCAACCCGCTTACATGTTTATTTGGCTAAAAAAAAGGTAAATCCTGATATTTTGGGTGGATTTGATGGGATCCCTAGGTTCTCGACCTCCTATAGCTCGTTCATAACTACTCCATCTCTCAAAAGGGAGTATAAAAGAGAGACTTGGGATGGAGGAAAATGATATCAAAGAGATGCATCCTTATGCTAGCAATTTCCTTATAGCCCCGCAAGCCCTTGTTTCCCTTTACTTTTTATATTTTCATCCTCCCTTGAAAACCCTTGTTTTTAGGACTTATGTTTCCCCTTATCTCGTCAGAAGAAAGCCATTGTTTTCTTAGATTCGTTGGAACACAAAACTTCAAAGGTAGTGCTTGTCATCTCAGGCCTTGGGTGGAGGAACTTGGAGCCTGGTTCCAAGATCATGCCGCAATGGTTACAGGTTGTAACCAACTCCTTTGTTGTTATCAATAAAAGAAGTCTCATTCTCATCCATTTCTCTTTGTTAATTCATGATTTTAATGAGATTGTTTGTATCTTATTTTGAATCTAACATAGAATGTGAATTGATTATATTTAGTTAGTTAGCGGATAAATACCTTATTGCAGTTGCATACTTCTTTGGTTGTAGGACTTTCATAAGATTGTAGTGAAGGAGTTCTAAAGCGAAATACCTCGAGAGGGATCGAATGCATATGTTGGGTTCCATGTATGTTCTCTTTCCTATCTTCATAAAGTTAGTTATTGCAAGTAGTTACCTTTAATTAGCTACCTAATTAGAGTTTGAAAAAAATATTTTAAGGGCACTTCTATGTTGTGGCCCGTGACCCAAAGCCATAGGACTTAGATTTCCATAAAAAAATTGGAGACCATATTGGGGATCTTTTATCCTAGTTTGGGTCGGTTTTAAGGATCTTGTGGTTTACAATTTTTTTTTTTTTGGCTTATTATCAAACATTTACTATCTCAGAGGTCTTTTCCAATTTTTGGAAACCTCCTGTATTTTCTGCAATTTCTCTTTTTTTTGGGTTTTTGTTGAGTTATACATGCTTTTCTTGTGCATAAACCACTAACATACACGGGTTTCTTCAGTGATATTCACATACATATGCGATTTGAATTGTGCACAATCGCGTACACCTTTGGAAAATCGTTCTTTAGGACATTTTTTGGTCTCTAGGAAGTTTTGAGTTGGATGTTCAGCCTTGCCTAAACCTTGTCTTGTTGTTTTTTCTTTGAAAGTCATATCAACCATTTGTAAACTTAAGTTTTTTATGAAAAGGTTATTTCTCTTTGATTGGTTAATCTTTTTGTGTATAAAGTTTTTAGGTGGGTTGAAAGGTTAGTCTTTGTGTGGCAATGTTTTACTCCCAGTTCTTTGTTGTGTTCCTAGCGACCCTATGTTGTCTTCTTTCTTCCTCTCTGCCTTCTTTTCCTTTGTTTATAAAAGAAAATACAAATTTGCATGGTAGTTTCATTTGATTTCCTTTTAGTAAAAAAAAAAGACAAAAAAATACCTTTATTGCTAGTTGTTTCTTCTCTTGTTCCCTTGCCTTTTAAGTTTTCAAGAAAAGAGTTGTTTTTCTAGCACTTAGGTTTGTTATGCATTTTTTCTCTTATTTGGAAAAAGCAATTATTTTTCGGTTTTGATTAGCCTTCTTAAAAAAATAAAAGGATCTTGTTTGCAAATTTCCTAGATCTTGCATGCAGAAAAACATATCGTTTTCATTTTGAAAAGTTCGTAAACCAAAAGAAGTGTATTGCACCCTTTTCTTTTGAAGAACAAGTTGTTTTTTTAAGCACATTATTTTTAAAGTTTTTTCTTCTTAAAGTCATATAAACACCACGAGTTTCATTATTGTTCCCTTGAGTAAAAAACCAACTAAAATTAACGCGTAATTTAAAAATCGTTAGACTTATTCTTTCTAGGGTCCACTAACTAGTTCAGGATAGGGCCTTGTATTAGGTTGGAGAAGTAACTCTCCAAGTCCACAAAAAGAAACAATAGGAGTCCATGATATGGAGTGAAAATACAATTGTCGTATAGGTAGTGTCAGGAGTCTCCTCTCACATAGGAGCTAAACACGAGGTCACACAAGGAAGAGTAGAGGAGATAACCCCTCCGAAACTCAACCAAGCATAGTAGATTGAGAATATTTTGGGAGTTCTTTCCTGAAGTAACACTGAATCATCTCATGTTAGTCCTCTACAAATTTTGAACTTGGATGAAGTTCTCCTGAAGTGATATTGGCCCTTTCGGTGTCAGTCCTCTGGAAGTTTGGCCTAGTTTGAGATTTTATGAAGTGACACTAGCCCTTTTGTAGACAGTCCTTTAGAAGAGCTTCAAATTCAATTATCCTTCCCATATGATCTATCCTGACTGTCAACTGTACCCCCCAGAAGCCAACTGTGAGTTGGTGATTTTAGTTGCCTATCATTAGGTTGAAAAACAAGGTGACTTTGAGGGGTGTATCGTGGTACCTAAGACATACTCTGCATCACACTATCAGTACCCCTGGGGGGTGTCATCATGAATCCTTGAAACTTGAGCCAAGAAGGAATGTCAGCTGGTGGTTGGGGTAACTATTTTTCCTGGACACGTTTTTGCATTTGTGCATGCTTTGGATGACTAGGCCTCATCTCCCTGGGGTAAGAAGCATTCATAAAGGTAGTTTGCTTGGTTTT
Organism: Picea glauca; assembly: GCA_000966675.3. Lineage (NCBI taxonomy): Eukaryota > Viridiplantae > Streptophyta > Pinopsida > Pinales > Pinaceae > Picea > Picea glauca. Next base: position 63,283 of record JZKD02S1382721.1, on the reverse strand, counting down.
TATCCTTCTCTAGGATTTTAGTTGGGCGATCTGTGTTTGTAGTTTGGCCTTTAGTGAGTATGTTGGGACCTACCTTGAATCATTTATTCAAAGTAGAAGACCAACTGCTTCACCATTCTCGAAGGCTTCAGGGCCATTCACTAGAAAGGGTGGAGCTGCTGCCGCCGCTAGAGAGGAAAAGGATGGACCATGCCGATGATTTTGAGTCTACTGACTTTGGAGAAGTTACTCCCAAGCATGTGCCTTTAGAAGAAATCACTTGTATACTAGAGGTAATAGGAATTTTTGATATCGAAGCTGAAGGCTTCATCAGACCTCATAATTGTCCGCTAACTAAACCTAACGATCCAATACTTGTGCAAGTAGAAAATTTTTAAGTTGCAAATTTTGAGGTTGCATACACTTAAGGTTTTTGGATCCAATGACGTATAATGTGAGATAATAATAAATTTCCCAAGGGTGGGAGTCCACATACTCCTCTTTCAATGGTAGGAGGAGGGGGTACCACACCTCCTTTTCCCTTAACCCAAACGAAGAGCACCATTCAAGTAATAAAATCTCATTTTATTATTGATTAAGTTTCGTTGTCAGCCGAAGCCACTTCTATCGTAGCTGGTACCCATCCTGCGCCATCTGTCACTAACATCTTTTCATTTGGGATGCTATCGATAAGAGGAAGTTCTATTCCAATCCCATCCCAACCATTTATTCAAGATTCTATCTTAGGAGCAGGGAGTTCGTTATCTCCTTTGCAAGATTTTCCTTTTACAAGGATTTCGATGGCTTCGTGGTAAGCTTTCCCTTACGCTAGGGGAATACATATCCACAATGAACCATTTGATTGGAGATGGTTTCTTCTAGTCATCCTAGCCTACGACAGGCCCTAGTAATTCTAGTGGTGGGAACGAGAGATTTTAGTCCAACGTTCTGGTTGGTTCTATATCGTTCTCTTTATTTGGTGCTTTTGGGAATCCAAATTTTCCGCATCTGCTATGTCGACAGTGGTCAACCCTTTCTAGCCCCAGTGAAATCCCATATCGGGGTTTGTTCTCTTGCAAGGGATGTCATCGAGATCTAATCCTTTTTAGTATATTGGAGGGAATACAAGTGGAGGTTTCCACTTCAATAGTTCTGTAAATCTTGGCTTTTTATCAATATCCAGGTCAATTTGCAAGATCTTCTCGGCACCTGGCATCAATTTCAATCTAGGTTCATCTTTTCACACTACAACTCAATCTACAATTTCTTAATCCCATGGTTTCTTCCTCGATATCATAACCTAGGCTACCCTTTCTGGAAACCCTTCATTTTCCATATTTTTCCAAGTTAATGAATGATACGATTCATTATAATCCTAGTTGGCCTTCGGTCCCTACCAAAATGGCTTTCGATATACCAAAATTTGAAGGTAAGAATGGTGAAGACCCTGTAGATCATGTAATGATGTTTAATTTGTGGTGCTCTTCTAATTCGTTGAACAATGACTCCATTCAGTTATAGTTATTCCAACGCACCCTAACTGGGTCACTGCTAAATGGTATATAGGGTTGGAAGGGTCAAAGTTCAAAACATTTGGTGATTTGGCCATGTTATTTTTTAATCATTTCCAACTTCTTATCCGATATGATGTTGGCACAAAAATTTTGGATAATTTTGAACAAAATAAAGCCACTCACATTTCCTATCACATTCGAGAATGGAGGAGATGGAAGAGTTTGATTAAGGCCATGGTTCCTCCCAAATTTATTTTAGAATGGTTCCTGAAGTCATTACTCCCTTTTATTTATAAGGATGTCGTGACTTCACGAGTGTTTACAGAGGAACACACGATCTTTATAGAGAAACAATTAGAGCTCATTTAATCTCAGCCAGACATGTTCTATGAGATAATTCCAGACATGCCACAATTGACTCTTGACTTGAAGATATAAAAATCAGGACCACATGTTGATGGTATTAGTGGTTCGTCACAAAGAAAAGTTTCAAAATTGATTTTTGATTACTAGATGCAATAGTTGTCTATTCAACAAACTGCAGTTGATCATGCCCCTAGTTTGACTACCCCCACTGCCCAGTCATTGGATGTACACAGTGTGTAGTCGATGACTCCAAAGGGTCCTCAACAACCCGGAGAAAAAAATAAAGGCAAGGGAAAGAAAGGTGGTGGGGGAAACGATAGAAAGGCTGCCAATAATGATGAGGGGGAAAATAATTAATAGAAGAAGGTAAATTTTCCTTGCAATCTTTGTAAAGAATATCAATTGACTCATCTCTGCCCCAAAATCGAGGAATCCCAATGCTTGTTAATGCAACAACAACCTGTTATTTTGATAACCCGTTTTCGCAAGGTTAGAATTTAACGCGGGGTTATTCCTTGACACCTAATAATGATGGGGGAAATTAGGGCACCCCAACGTCGAAATCCATAAAATGAAATGTATATATGATGAAGTTAGAATTTAATTTGCAAACCAGAGCTCGTGATTACGAGAATCACGAGTCTGCAAAGAAGGATAATGAATTACGAGAACCGTCAAACTCTCTCCATATAGAGAGACCGAAGTTAGACCCAATGCCTCACATATCGAAAGGTTTGTTGAAATGGACATTGCACAATCTAAACGCTAGCATGGCTCAAAACTATTCTATTGTTGAAGATTTGGCCCAAACGCCTTGTGCTATGCCTGCACTGGAAGTTCTCCAGAGTTCCCCATTGTAACAAAATGGATTGTTGTATGCTTTAGGGAATTATGAATCCTCTAACTCATTGTCCATCATATTTGAAAATTCTAACATCAAGCCCCGCCTTCCATATCACGTTACATTTTATATTGTAGTGGTTTACACCATGAAGTCATGTTCGAAAAATATTTTTTGCACTATGGTGGATGAACATGCTTCGACGTGTGTCGTATCGTTGTCATGTTGGTGAGCTATTGGCTCACCCGAGTTAGCTCCTTCTCCTACATTGATTACGACATTCAATGGTCATTCCTTTAGGCCACATGGGATTATTCCTTCTTTCCCTATCCAGATAGAGGGAAAAATCATGTGCGTCAAAGTAGAAGTGGTCGACGCACCTCTCGACTATAATATACTCTTAGGAAGAAGTAGGACATATGCAATGACAAATGTAGTTTCTATTGTTTTTTGAGTATTATGTTTCCCTAGTGAAGGGAGGATTGTCACTATTGATCAGTTGTCAGTCGCTCGTGTGGGTCCTGCAGCATCACCAATATCTGTGGTTCCTTTGATTGAAAATTTACAGTGGGCTACCTACGAATTGGGTTGTCGGGATGTAGCCTTCCCTTATGGGCACTTTCAATTTTCTGACACCGTGATTAGATGTCCATGTCGTTCTGATTGTTCCTGAATAGTATATGCTAAAGGTTGATATCTTTCAAGTTAGATCGTTTCAAACTTGTTACTTTTAAGATCCATGGAATTTGCCTTCATCGTTGACTTTGGGGCACATATTGGATCATATTAGAATGGAAATTGCATTCTTTGTAGTATAGATAGATTATTGAGGCATTCAACAAGATACTACAGATGAAGATCCATCTCCTGTCTTGACAGAGGAAGTGGATCCTGTTGTAGAGCCTGTATGGGATCTTAATTCTTCTCACTCTCACTATTGCTTGGACATCATCCTCCCTTCGAACAAGACGATCTTAGAGGTGATGACAAGTCCCGAATGACCTTGGGAAGACTTACATCATAGATCTTATTTCCTTCTTGAACTAATTTGTGTAGAGAAAATATACTTTCGATCAACCGTGATTGGAGATATTGATCGTCCATTAAAACCTTTGGCAACTCATGACATATGTGTTGAAGGGAACATGGAAAATATTTCAAAGACTGTCCCGATCAATATCTCTAAGACCCATGATGTCATTTAAAATGTTTTTAATGGGGAGACCTATTCTCCATAAGAAATTCATTCATATACAACCCTTTTTAAAGAGTTCCACGACATATTCACTTGGTCTTATGAGGAAATGTCAGGAATAGATCCTCAGATTATCTAGCATGAGATTTGAACCTATGTGAATGCTAAATCAATTTGATAAAATTTGCGACCAGTGAACCCTAGGAAAGCAACAACAATTAAGGATGAGGTAGAAAAAATGCTTAAATACAACTTTATCTATCTAGTCCCATTTGTTATCACATATAGTTTTCAAGGGAAATAGGTTGTCCAAGTTCGTGGTATGCATAAGAAGCATATGAGCGCAGCATGCATAGCAACTCATTTCGGGCTTAAAATACAAACATACAGGTTGAATTTTGGCAGCGATGGATATTCTAGGAGCATTCCAGATTAACGGCCCTTGGGTATTCGGGATTTCAAAATTGCACGAAGTATAACGCCATGAGAAAGGCCGAAGCCCAAAGTCCCGAAGCAGATCTCAATCGTCGATTCGAAAAGAGAATATCTGATCCATTGATATGAAGAGGGTAGATTTGAGCTGCTAATCGTAAATCGTCACCCAAGATCACAAGATTGACGACCATAGTCCATTGCGGGGACACGACATGCTCGGGCGATAATTTTCTTGAGTGGTCCCACAATTGAAACCGTGGTTTGTCAAAATTAATACGTGGCAAAATGTGGTGGTTTGCAGGCTCAAAAGTGGTGTGAACCCAAACCACCTTTGAGCGGCCCCACAATCACTTGTTTATATAGTGTCCTATCTGAGAGTAATGAGTGGCCGCCCCCTGGGCATTAAGCCGTGTTTCAATCCCGATGCAGGTAGTTAATGAGAGTGAGAGAGGTGGTTGAAACCTCGTCTCACCACATATATGGAAAACATTCCCCATAAAGACAGATTGTCAATCCAAAGCTTCCTTATGGACAAAGTTTCCTGTAAAGCACATAACTGCAGTCTGGGCCTGGCTTGCATCTGACATGAGGAGGTCTACACAAAATGATAGAGCATGCGCCAATTGAAAATGTTAATGCAATGGTCCGATCAAACTCCTGGTGGTTGCAACATTTTTGAGTATATATAGGCAATTTTAGTATTTTGTTATGGTCGATGGTTGAGCAGTGCTCCCGTATTGTAAACTTTTGATGAAGAACACTGGTTCTCTGGTTATGTATTTGTTTTTGAGACATCTTGGTTAATCTAAGTTAGCTTTCTTACTCCATCTTATTTGTCTCTAATACTGAGAGAGTTCATGATTGACTGATTCACATGGATTGTTATGACTGTATTATGATGAATGTTTGATTATAGTGTTGTTATAATTTCTTTCAGTTTCTTTGAGATTTGAATTCAAGAGGATCTTGAATTTAAGTTTTTCCTCCTTAGGATGCTGGAAGACCTGATCTCCACAATAGACCTCTACACTCTCCTCACCAAATTATTCCCTCTATTCACCCTTACTCCAACTTATTGACTGAAGTTGATTCCAGACCTCAATTGCTTATGCATGCTAGTCCAGATTTCAGAGTTAAAACGATACCATCTTGATTCTGTGCCCATTTGACCTCTTTAAATCCAAACTGTGACATGAAACTCTGATGGGTACTGGGATTACCTCCAACGTAATCTAGAGGTGACTTCTAGTGATAACATTTCTGGTGCCACTGCCGATGACGAAAGTGAAGATATCTTCCCTGGGAAAATGACAAAAAGCTTCTAATTCTAAAGGTGCATCAGATATTAGAACCATTGATGATTGCAACTTGCACCTGGTGACTCCACCATCAAAGACTCCACTGGGGAGGATCCTGTTGATAGAAAAATGACCATACCGAAGGGAAAGACCATGTATTAGTCTATGAGTTTTCTTCATGAAGTCATGTTCTTCTTTATCAACTCATTTCTCTCTTTCCCTTCACAGATAAAGAGGATTATCCTCTGCTTTGTATATTCAAATGAAAATAAGCCTTCCTTCATTCATCCATCCTTGGAAGAAGAAGACATGCCCTCTTCTTGGGTTGTAGATGCCGATCCCGTGTCTTCACCTCAGCCTATTCATAAAAGTGAGATCTGTATTACATCTCCTCTCGAAATTGATCACCCTTGTAGCCTTGAGGAGGTTGAAAATGATTCACAACCTTCTTAGATCTCATTACCTCCTGTTGTTTCTGTTGAACCTCCCCATCCTCTCGTTGAATCCCATATTCATCCCATAGGTTTTCAAGCTAAGATTAGAGACAACATGTTTAAGCCTCCAAGGCTGCCACATCACCTGCATCCCTATCCTCCTTATTCCTTTGAGTATCTTCCTTGGTTTTGTTGGGAGGATCAGGTTACAACTAAGAGGAACTTGGGGGCCTTTGATAAATTTATTGATCAGTTTGAGATCATTCATGATGATGTTATCATGAGTTTGTTCTCACATTCCCTGTCTGGAGATGTTGCTATGTGGTTTAGATGTCTGGAGGCTGGTTCTATTGGTTCCTGGGCTGAGCTATGCCATGCTTTTTTAAAGTGTTGGGGTGAGAAAAAATCCCTTGATCAATACTATTTTGATTTTAATTCCTTGAGGAGAGGGGAAGAGGAAGCCTTGGCTGTCTTCAACATGAGGTTCTTTAGTGTTTATCATAGTATGATTGTGGAGATTAGACCCACAAAGACTTCTGCGATGGTGTACTATGTCATGGCTCAACATCTAGAGCTTGTCCATCTCCTAAGAGAAAGGCAATATTCATCGTTAAGACATCTGTTTGAAGATGTTATAGAGGTCGAAGAGAACATTAGGGCTATCAAGTGGGTTCATAGGCAGGCATATCTCAAAAGTTTTCATGTACATGAGCAAGAAGACTGTCAATATGTTTCATATTCTGAGCAAGAAGATAGTGAATATGAATCAGATCTGAAACAACAACAAGGAAGTAGGTATGATTCAAAGTTGGAATCGGGTTCTTCAACATTTGCAGAATTTTCTAAGGGCCGGAATGCATATCAATCTTATGATCAGTTTCCAGAACATTTTGAGCATGTAGCAGTGGTTGATTGCATAGATAACTGCATGTTCTTGGCTGATCATAGTTATGATGTTCTAAATCCTATTGCACCTTTATCTTGTGACCATTCTTATGAAGAAGAGACAACAACTGTTGATGATCAAGAGTTGGTCTCAAAAGAACAAGGAGGGAATTTATTTGCAAGCAGAGAAAATTTTACAGAGGAGCAACCTGGTCTTCTAAAGCAACCAAGATTCTGTCACATTATTCATGATCATGTGGCCATATACATGGAGTCATACATTTCATATTTTTTGAAATTTTCAAATTGCATTACTTCACCAATACTCACAGGTGAGTATGGTGTTATGAAAGATTTCCAAGACCACACTATAGAGCCTTTTCCTTTATTAATTAAGGAAAAGCATTGGGTGGAAATCAACTACCCTAGACTCACAGAAAACATAGAGCAACATGTAAAGGATGAGCTCAGTGGGCAATTTATCTCCTATCCAGAACCTGTAATTGAGAAAATATCACTTGGTATCAGCCAACCTGCATCAGTTCTCCACCCACCTGTGCACTCTGAGAACATCACACGATGGGCGAGTCGCAATAAAGGACAAGATTTAATTTCTTACCAATTGAGCTCCCCTGATTATATATTTTGTGACCCTGTGGGATTATATATGGAGTCGTGTTTTCCAAAAGCATTGGAGACTACAGATTTATTCACCTTATCATCATTTGGGGGTATAGTCAGTGTTCCAATCCATGTCCTCGTTTTGCTTTCATACTTCCTTAGCCTTTTGTGGATTATCTGTAGTAAAGAGAAGGATGATATTACCAAACAGTCTGGGTGGCTATGGTGGAAGTTTGCTTTCACCTAGTGCTTTGTAAAAATTAGTTAGATTAAGTTTATGTACATAAATAATCTCCTCCCGGAGCCCATGTGTTTTGTTTCCACTTTTAGGATAGTGTGCTTGTCGGCTTTTATTTATCAGAAGGATGTTTTTTGAGAATGACTCCATAGCCCAATGCAGAAGGCGACTGGAACTACTTGTTCTTGGCAGCTCGCAGGGAGCATGCCATCCCCTGTGGAGCCAAATGTTATCACATATAGTTGTCAAGGGAAACAAGTCATCCAAGTTCATGGTCTACACAGGAAGCATTAGAGCGCAACATGCAGAGAAACTCATTTTGGTCTTAAAATACAAATAGACAGGTTGAATTTTGTCAACGGTGGAGATTCCAAGAGCATTTTAGATTAACGGCCCCCAGGTATTCGGGATTTCAAAATTGCACGAAGTATAGTGCCATGAGAAAGGTCGAAGCCCGAAGTCCCGAAGCAGATCTCGGTCATCGATTTGAAAAAGGAAGATCTGATCCATTGATCCGAAGAGGGCAGATTTGAGCCTCTGATTGTAAATCCTCACCCAAGATCACAAGATCGACGACCACAGTCCATTGCAGGGACGCGACATGCTCAGGCGATAATTTTCTTGGGCGGTCCCACAATTGAAACCGTGGTTTGGAAAAAGTAATACGTGGCAAATGGTGGTGGATTGAGGGCTCAAAAGCGATGTGAACCCAAACCACCTTTGAGCGGCCTCACAATCACGTGTTTATATAGCTTCCTATTCGAGAGCAGCGTGTGGCCGTCCCCTGGGAATTAAGCCATGTTTCAATCCTGATGCAGGTAGTTAATGAGAGTGAGAGAGGTGGTTGAAACCTCGTCTCACCACATAAATGGAAAACATGCATAGAGAGGCCATAAAGGAATATTGTCAATCCAAAGATTCCTTATGGACAAATTTTCCTGTAAAGCACATAACTACAGTCCGCGCCTGGCTCGCATCTGACATGAGGAGGCCTACACAATTTGACAGAGCAGGTGCCAACTAAAAACGTTAATGCAGTGGTATGATCACACTCCTGGTGGTTGCAAAATTTTTGATTATATATAGGAATTTTCAGTGTTTTGTTATGGTCGATGGTTGAGAAGTGCTCCCCTATTATAAACTTTTAATGAAGAACACTGGTTCTCTGGTTATGTATTTGTTTTTTGAGACATCGTGGTTAATATAATTCAACTTTCTTACTCCATCTGTTTTTCCTCTGATACTGAGAGAGTTCATGATTGACTGATTCACATGGATTGTTATGACTGTATTATGATGAATGTTTGATTATAGTGCTGTTATAATTTCTTTCAATTTCTTTGAGATTTGAATTCAAGAGGATATTGTGTTTAAATTTTTCCTCCTTAGGTTGATGGAAGACTTGATGTCCAGAGCAGAACTCTACAATATACTCACCAAAGTATTCTCTCTATTCACCCTTACTCCAAATTACTGACTGAAGTTGATTCCAGACCTCAATTTCTTATGCATGCTAGTCCAAATTTTTGAGTTAAAATGATATCATCTTGAGTCTGCGCCCATTTGACCTTTTTAAAACCAACACGTGAAATAAAACTCTAATGGGTACTGGGCTTACTTCCAACACAATATGGAGGTGACTTCTAGTGCTAACACCATTGAAGGAATGGGTATCCAACCCAATTTTGATTGACAAGAAACATGGCACCATTCGAGTGTGCACGGATTTTCGAGATTTAAAGAAATTGTCCTAAAGATAAATTTCCTACGTTGTTTATTGATCAAATCCTCGATGAATGTGTAGGAAGTGAAATATTCTCTTTCATGGATGGTTTTTCTGGTTATAACCAGATACAAATCCGACCCGAGGACCAACATAATACTGCTTTTATTTGTCCTTGGGGAACCTTTACATACAAGAAAATGGCTTTTGGCCTAAAATATGTTGGAGAAACTTTTCAACGGACCATGATGTTTGCTTTCCATGACCTTAAACACATAGTGGAGGGCTATCTATATGATCTCATAGCTCATTCTCGCAAGAGAGTGCAACATCTGTAAAACCTCCTCCTTGTCTTTGAAAGGTGCCAACATTATTGAATCTTCTTGAATCCTCATAATTGCGTTTCCTGCATCACTTCAGGGCGTCTCTTGGGGTTTATCATGTCAACCAAAGGGATAATGGTAGACCCTTTTAAGGTTGAGGAAATACTGCAGTTTCCTCCCCCACGTACCATGCATCAACTTCAGAGCCTATAAGGAAAGGCAAATTTCCTTCGGCATTTCATACCAAACTATGTTGATATCATGAAAGCATTTATGCACCTTTTGAAGTCGGGAGTCTTGTTTTTCTGGGTTGAATCGATGCAACGTTCATTCGATGTATTGAATAAAGATTTAATTTATGCCCCTTTGCTTAGTCCTCCCGACTGTAATAAATATTTCATGTTATACCTTGCAACAACAAAATCTTCTATCAACATGGTGCTAGTTCAGGAGGATGATGAACTCAAAGAGCACGCCATATATTATTTGAATCATTGGTTGGTTGGTACTGAACTAAAGTATTCTCACATTGAGAAGATGGTGTTGACATCCTTCCATGTTGTTCAACGTCTTCAACATTATATTTTTCTGTGCAAGATGACCATCGTCGTTGACATTAATCCTTTTCAATATGTGTTGACTCAACAAATAATTGGAGGGAAGTACAACAAGTGGATTGTCGTGCTTCAAGAGTTTGACTTGAATTTTTCTTCTGCCAAATCCAAGAATTCCTCAGTCTTTGCTGAAATTATGTCGTAATTTCCAACAGAGAAGGAAGATGGGGAAGTTATTGACTTGTTTCCATACGAGCATATTTTACTCATCTCTTTGTCCGATCCTTGGTATGAATATATCATCATATATCTCCTGACTCAGAAGTTTCCTTTGCATCTTTCATGAGATTATTGACGACGGATTCGTCACATGGAGAAGAACTATCTCATTATTGGCGAGACTTTGTATTGTCGAGGGGTAGATTCCATTCTCCATCGCTACCTCACTCATGAGGAAGCATAGTTGGTTTTGAATAATTTCCACAGTGGAGCATGTGGTGGTCATCTGTCTAGGTTGGAAACACACCAAAATATTTTGTGTGCCATATATTTTTGGCCAACGATATTCAAAGATTCCTTTGAAGTGGTCAAGAAGTGTCACCCTTGCCAAATATTTTCTTAAAAGATGTGCATGCATGGTTCTCCTATGTTTCCCTTCATTATCGTCGGCCCCTTCAACAAGTAGGGGGTTGATTTTATAACATGTCACCCAGTTTCGACTAGGGATCATCGGTATATCATAGTGGTTGTAGACTATTTTACGAAGTGGGAAAAATCCATTCTGACGTTTACTGATGATTGTGAATCCACAACGCTTTTCATATTTAACCAGGTTATAATGAGGTTCAGGGTTCCAAAAGATATTGTCACTGACCATGGTAGTCACTTTCAAAACTGCATGATGTTAGAGTTAGCATCAAAACTGGGTTTTAGGTAGGAGCATTCCTCTCCTTACTATCCTTAAGCAAATGGCCAAGTTGAATTTTTTAATAAATACAAACCATTTTACGAAGAACTGTCAACGTGAGAAAATCAAATTGGTATTTGATGTTATACCCGACATTGTGGGCCTACCAAACCTTAGTAAAAACTGCAATAGACTTCTCACCTTTTCAATTCATTCATGGGGTTGAAGTATTTTTTCCTATTGAATGTGAAATCCCTTGACTTAAGATTGCTATAGAGCTCCTTCCTGATACGAATGAACTGAAAGAGTGCCTTGTTTATGTAGAACATCTTGATGAGCATCATCGAGATGCTGCTATAGAAAATGAGGCACACAAGGAGTGTGTCAAGGATAATTATGATAAATCCGTGCACCTCATAGTCTTCTTTGAATGGGACCTTGTGTTGATCTACGACCAGGAAAAATCCACCTTGGGGGAAGGTAATTTTAATCCATTATGACTTGGTCCATTCATTGCGAGACATGCCCTACAAAAATGATCCTATGAGCTAGGAGATTTTGAAGGAATGTGCTTCTGGAGCCTATAAATGGGTTCTATCTTAAAAAGTGTTACACTTGATCTGTCACTCGCATAAGTTCTTCTTGTAAATTTTGTACATTGTTGTATTTAGTGGCAACATAGATCTATTTTTTTGTTAGTGGTGCTTATGATGCTTCTGCTTGGTTGGTAGATTTCACAAGATGCTTCAACGTTCGTAGGATTTGCCAATGGTGCTATACATCACACTCAGAACCTAGCTTCCACTGCTTGGGTGATTAAATCACCCACAGATCGATTGGTTTCTTCATGAGGTGTTTGTCTTGATCTTTCCACCAATAATGTGGTTGAATATAGTGTTGTTATCGAACTACCTCATGATGCCATTACCCATTGCATTCAATCCTTAAAAGTTTTTTTAGATACTTAGTTGGTTGTATCCCAACCGAATAACGAATATTGTGTTCGCAACCCTATGCTACTTCATCATTTCCTCTAGATACGTTTTTTCGATATATTACTTATGTTTATGTTCCAAGAATTTATAATTCTTTAAGTGATGCATTTGATAACTATGTGTTCAATTGACATTTATATCATTCACGTTGAAATAGAAGCACACAATTTTTTTTTATTTGTATATAATCAAAACATATGCATATTATCACTAAGACAAAAATATCATATGTATATATATGTCATTCTCACAGTTCATCAAGTACATAAGTGTATCATGTTCCAAAAAATTATTTTAGCCTCAATTGTCCTCTATAGGGACCCATAATTCAAAAAATATGCATGATCTCTAAATCATGGTCCCGAGGCCCTTTCCCTTCCATCAACATGTCTCTCATGACAAACAATGATATTGGCTAGACGTCAAAAGAGCCGTACCCAATCCCTTGGTACTCCAACTACATGTTGCTACATGTGCTCCGTCAAATATTCGACCTGTACCATTGGCATCGTGCACACCAATCTATCCAGATTCCTCATTATGTTATCCAATACTCAGTCGACATATCCACATGGTTGGCCATCACGACCATGTCTACCATGTAGGGGGAATCCATCAGGACACCTTGGTCCCACATTTGTATGATCAGATAATCATGTTATTATCTTGCTCCACACAATTTTTTTTTTCTTTAATCATAAAAATTTAAAAATGAAATAATTCAAGAAAAGAAAATATTATACTGATATCTCCATAGGCACTGCTAGGAGGAATAGGTATCTCTGGGTCATTGTGATACTCTATTCCTACATAGGGATAATCCTGGATCGCAACCACTTGGTGTTCCCACCAAGTGAAAATTGCATCATCCCATGGATCGCCTAGATGTCCTCCTCCCTGTCTGAGAAGTACCTCGGTCCACCAATACATCACACCATCTCTCTCATAATGTGGATGGATGTCCACTCTTGGATTCATCATGGGTACTTTCTCAAAGAAAAAACAACACAAGAGGCTTCCAAAGATGAAGTTCTTCATTTTTCCCTACATGCATCCTGTCAACTGGATCTTCATGCATGTTAGAAACATGGTACTCCAATCATATAATATACGCCTCAAACATTCTCCTACATAATACATCATTGTTCTTGAATCTTGATGTATTGAGGCATATCCTGCAATTCGGGCAATCGTCAACACAATGATCTTTAGACCAAGATTCTCTATTTTCCTTATCGGGAGTTGACTCCCAACCTTCTCTATCTCAACTGAGAAATATAGAGAAATGTACTCATTGATTGTTAAAGCAATGGATCCTTTTACCTTCAAGTTCACGACATATCCTTGACGAGGTATCCCATTAAGGAAATATATATCCCCCATCTCGATTCTTAATGATTTCCCCCTGATCATAAAAGAATTTGCTTCAGGTTCCCATTAATCAATCAAAATTTCAATAAATATTCATTGAGACCTAATCTCATTGCAATGAAATAATTTTTAAATTTTGCATTGGTGAAGGGATTGTTGAGATTTTGGATCACCCATGACCTCATCATCAACTTCTCAATGTTCTCTCTCCCTCCACTCTATCACCATCCTGCAAACATCAATTTTTTTTTGAGTTAAATCCATGAATTTTGGGTTTTGCGTAGATGTAAGCGACTGCCAGTTATGACAATAGCATTTGTATGTGACTCGTGTTGAACAAGGTCATGTACATCTTTGCACTATATTTAAAAAATAATTAAACTAAAAAATCACCAAAATAAAAAACTCACAAATTAAATTAAAGAGGAGGAAGTAATCTCTTACCTGGTCCAAGTGGTGATGAATTCTGAGCTCTATGCACTCTGTACTGATCCTCAGAAGGTTGAAGGGTACAAAGGGCTTCCAATGCTCTCAAAATGGTAAAAAGTAAAATGATATGATAAAAATGAGCTTTTCACCTATTTTAACCCATTTTTTCCACCTTTTTGTATAATTTTTTTTACCCCCTTTTAACATTTTACAACATTTAGACTAACGTAAGTGCCATGCAGATGTTTTCTTGTGTAGTTATCCTTGGGAGATACCTTTTCCACAAATATTGTGATATTTGATGGCATTTTTTCGACTTCTTTGATAGGTATCATAATCTTTACCAACATATAGGGTAGGTTATGTTCCACCTGCATTATGCATTTATCCATATCGACCACATAATTACCTTAGGATCAACCCCATTCATTACAAAATTATACCTTCAATATGATTCAAAGGTGTCATTTACGGATGGTAGATCTCACCTCTTCATGGCTTCCCTAGTTAACTCCTTACTAGCTATTTTGGCACCCATGTTGCAGTTTTTCTATAGGCTCGGAAGCCCTGTCTAGTCCCACCATGACTTTGCATTGAAGCTTCATATATTCTTCTCATATTTTGCTAGATAGCTATCCATGGGGCTTTCAAAATTTGTTGTGTTAAGTTGTATTTGCATTGCATATCGACTGCTCAAGCTTTTCAGGCCTAATGACGATTTCAACTTGCTTTGATATAGCCAATTGTATATGCATTCTAAAAAAGATAGCAGCCTTGCAATACTATACTTTGCGACTTGACACCTATATCCCTAGAGGAAACTTTCCCCCGAGTGTCCATATCCTGCACATGCTTTTCTTACATTGAGCATGGGTATGTTCCTTGCACTTGGAACTAGTTTGCTTTCCAACGACACTCGTTTCCTCCACTGTATCACATAATTCTTTTATTTCTTCTTAGGATTTATAATATGAAAAAGAAAAAAAATAATAAGGATGGGAATGAGTCTAAATATTTTTTATATGGAAGCTACTTATGTCTCCCTTGAACATAACACCATTTTATGAGTCTTCTTCTCATTATTGGGTTTAGTATGTGTTATCGCTCAGTTTGTAGGGTAGGCTTAATAGCTTGAAGGCAAGGGTCAAACTGGTGTAACAAGAGCTTCCCCACCCACTGTCACCTCGATGGGAAGCTCTTTCTATTTAGGGTGGCAAATCCCAAGGGAGACTTCCCTAGTAATCCGGGGTATTGAAGGAAAAGGATCAGGGGGTTAAGGCTCAAAGGTTAAGGTAAGCGTTCCCTTCACAGATTACTGCCAAATGGATAGTCAAAGATAAGGAATTCCACTGAAAAGGCACCTGTTTGCAAGACAAGACAATGATAGAACTAAAACGTGCAGCAGTGGTTAGTACTTCAATTGCTAATGACTATCTTATATATATACATATGAGATTTAAATAAATGTAATTATTGACGAAGTCAATGATTGCAATAAAGGCAATGTCTTATAATATTACTTCTTCAATAAATACAAAATGATACTTGCATTCAGTGTGAACCTTTAAATTCACCACAATGCTTTAAATATTATTAATGTGCTCACATGCAAAAGGTTGCTGTGTCAAGCCTACTAAGGATGACGTCAGCCCTAATCTAGGTTTGTTTTGGTAGGCAAGAAAGTGGACGTTTTGCAAATTAAACCAATGAAAATATTCTACACATCAATGCCAATTGCTAGGTGACAAGGCCACAACGTTCTATACCAAACAAGAGCTCAAAATAGGCATGACGTCACTAGCTAGTTAGGGTTAGTAGGTCGCTAGGGTTAGTTAGGGTTTCAATTTAAGAGAGTTTGAAAGATTGTTTTAACATCAAAGGTTCAATGTTGCAAGTTTTAGACCAGTGCCTAGGGTATTATGGAG
>JZKD02S1382721.1:0-45823 GCA_000966675.3 Picea glauca | reverse complement strand
AATGATCAAATATGACACATACCATGATACCTTGGACCAATTACCTCATGGAGCAAGAGTCCTCTCCGATGCAAGCCCAAGCCGGTGGTGATGGAAGCTGCTACTGCTGACAGGATGAATTTGGCGAAGAAGAAGAAAGATGGGCCCTCTAGGGCCATGACTGGGTCAATCCTGCTCTCGGTACTCCATGTCTAGGACATGTGGGCCTCGAGACATGATCTCCTAGTTATCCCTAGATATCGGGGATAACAATATGAATTTAGGAGGCATTTTTTCTCATTTTTGAGCATAATCTCCTCCGACTGGTTATATTTATAGTCATATGGAGCATTTGTTGATTCCTCCCTGTGTAAAAAACGCATCCCAATTTAAAATCCATGCTCCCTAAGTGACATTATGTGTCATGTGTCTATTCAAGGGAAGTCAACACGTGTCTTCTGTTTTGAAAAAAATTTAAATCTTCAAGTTGGTCCTCCTATGTCAGTCAAGTATTTCTCAAATTCACAAGTATCTTTGTCTATCACTCGTGCTATTATAGAAGGTCCCCATTGACTTCTTGCTGGCAGGTCTGCTCTTATCAACTACGACACATTGCTTTGAGAGTATGACCTAGAGTTTCATCCTAGGCCTATTCACATCATTGAGAGGTAACCTTGCGCTCAACAAATGACATATCATCATTGGCAATTGATAGAGCAGTTTCCCTTATGTTCAATGTCAACAACCATTATCACACATAGGGATTTGTGTGGTACCTTGGTTTCCATTTTACTCCATTATTGGATTCTTCATCTTTTTCAGTAGTCTCCATTATTTGATACTATTCAAAGAGTCTTTGCCATTTTCTATTCCATTTTGTGCATGTCAGAGTCATACCTCAGTGTGGTCCTTTCTATCTTTTCGTCCAATTCCTTCCAAATATTTGGCCTTCTACTACCCCTCGTACTGGATGATGGAGGATGCTTTAATTCCTTCCTTCCAACAGATCTCTTCCTATCGACATCAACACATCTTACTTTGGGACATGGATCTAGAGTTATTTTAGTACCTTGGGGCTTGTAGTCATCAGTGGCAGGTTCCCTCGCCATTAACAATGGGAATACATCAATGTCCCCTGCTCGACAGATTCTATCAGGTGTTTGACATCAACTCATTTATTCACACTTGCTAGATGGTATTAGGTACCTTGACACCCATTATCATTATTGGTGGGTTGTATATTGTTTTTCAACAGTATACATCAATGATTGATAATCAAACAGTGTCTCACTATGTTCGACTCCAACACATTTATTCACATAGTGTAGACTCATACCATGATGGATTATTTTGAAGACTTCGGGTGAAGTACAAGCATCACATCTTTTGTGCTCCTAATGACTTGTATTGATTGAACCAACCTCTTCGACATTGGTACCTGTAGAGGATTAGTTTGTTCACTCCATTGGTTCCATATATCCTCTATTGGATTTTGATGCATAGCTCCACTGTGTATCCATTCGTGGCTATGATATACCATTTTGCTTGGATCCACTGTGTATAGTTTTCATGGACATGAACATCACTTATGATTTCATTACTCATGGATCTGCAATGTACTTGATTTGGATGCCATGCTTACATCACACACAAGCAAAGAAATTACCGACTTGAGAAGAGAGTATCTTGCTTGTTTTTGTTGCAGGTACTGTTCCGGGACTGGTCTTCAACTACACCTACCCAATGGCCCCTCCACAATCTCATGACTATTTGTAATGTATTTCATCCATCAATTGCTCTTATGACCTCACACATTAGAGGGAATCTATTATAGCGTCATTTTACACCACATATACTCATGATGACTCATTGGCCCTAGTTACATCCCTTTCCCTGTTTGCAGGAGAAAAACCCCCTTTTTCTCACTAAAAACATTTTAAAAAATCCCATTTTTCTAGATGTACGTGACTCTCCATAAATAAACTCACGTACATATGCACCTTGCTAATCATCAACCTGTGCACATGTTTAATTGGATAAAAAAAACAATAAATCTTGATATTTCGAGCAAAGTTGACGGGTGGTTCCTGACCTTCTATAGCTCGTTCATAACTACTCGAATTGTCAAAAGGGAGTATAAAAAAGAGCCTTGGGATGGATGAAAGTGATATCAAAGAGATGCATCCTTATGCTGAGAGTGTCCTTATAACCCTGCAAGCCCCCATTTCCCTTTATTTCTAAGATTGTCACCCCCCTGAAAACCCTTGTTTTCAGGATTTGTGTTTTCCTTTATCTCATCAGGAAGAAAGCCAATGCTTCCATGGACTTGCTGGAACAAAAAAATTTAGAGGTAGTGCTTGTTATCTCAGGCATTGGGTGGAGGAGCTTGAAGCCCGATTCTGGGATCATGCCGCAATGGTTACAGGTTGTAAACAACTCCTTTGCTGTTATCAATAAAATAAATCCAATTCTCATCCATTTCTCTTTGTTAATTCATGATTTTAACGAGATTACTTGTATCTTATTTTGAATCTAACATCGAAAATTAGTTATTCTAAGTAGTTACGTTTAATTAACTACCTAATTAGAGTCTGAGAAAATTCTTTGAAGCACACTGCTATGTTGTGGCCCATGACCCAAAGCCACATGACTTAGATTTTCGTAACAACGACCATCCTTGGCTTGTTACATCATCAATTAGAAATGATTGGTTAATTTGAAGAGGGGAAAATATGACTCATCGATCATTAAAAAAATTGGATGTGTATTTTCATGCACAAATCCATACTCATCATGTTGTATTGCAGATGGTTTGATCCGTTTACATTTTAATAAAATAAGACTAGTTTCACCATAATCAACTTGAATGATTTTTTGTATGAATCAAACATAAAGGTTCTTTTCAGTGTCATGATGAAATTCAACACTAACGATACAATCACAATTTTCCTTTCCTTTTTCCTGTTCTTCCATTCTTAAATGACAACCATAGGCCCATATTCCATTGAAACGACAAGCCCAGGAGGTCGCAAAAGCTCAATTTCCCCATTTATTATATCTTGACCTTCTTCTTGTGCATCATTGATTGCATCAATAATCCAATCATCAAATTTTGGAAAAGAACCACCTCCAATATTCAAACCCTGAAGTCTACGATTTCGAGATGGACGCATCCCTATTTGAATCTCTTATTCTTATTTTCTACATATAATATGGACATACAAGACAATAATAATGATAATTATAATTATAATTTAGCTATTAGATGAAAATAAATAAATAAATTAGTAGGTAAATAATATTTCACCTACGCCACTTATTGAATGAGGATGTGTTTTGAAGAACATAGGCATGTATCTCGGTTCTTTCCTTATGTGATAGCTTGAAGCAATGTCCATTTCCTTCTAATTCTTTGCTTACAACTTTCTCATCTTCATCATCATTCCATACACATCAATTAACATCACTAAAATCCTTCATATATTCTGTGTAAAATCCTATTTCCTCTTGCATTGAATATCCCACAAACATGCTACCTTCTTGTTTTGCCTTATTATGAACAAATTTTTTCAAAACATTCATATATCATTCTATAGGATACATTCATCTCTCTCTTGTTAGGCCACAATGATCTAGTTCATATTCTAGATGTATAAGAAGATGCATAGAAATATTGAATATTGTTGGTGCAAATTCCCATTCCAATAAACAAAGGACTCCAATGAGCTCTCCCCTCAAATTATCAAAGTTTGAAGGATCTAACACATGCAAACTCATTCTCTTCAATATTAGGCCCAAACTTATAATTTCCACTCTTGGCCCCTTTTCCAAACTTGATATGACCGCAATAGGTAAAATATCATCGATTATGACATGATAATCATGGGTCTTGAGGCCTATTAAGCTATTATTGTCAGTTGGGATTCTAATATTATTACTCACATATCCAATAGGAAAGCGAGTAAGAGACATCAAATTTAAGAATTGTGCACGTTGTTGCTTTGTTCACACATAAGGATCAATATGTTTTCTATATTTTCCATCACTATATTTTTCAACCCAAATATTTCGATGAATCTTTAGTTCTTGAAAGTCTAGACGTGAAGACATAATATTATATGCACCAAAAAGAGTTTCTATAATAGCAAAAGACATGTTTTTCTCAGTATGCATAAAATCAATAGTACTCCTAATAACTATATGCTTAAAGTATGGCAACTTATAGAATATGCACAATCGTTTTACACCTCTATTATTAACTGGATCATTTTTACTATCACAAATGCCAACACTATCAATAAACTACATTCTTTTCTCTGCATTCTCAATAATGTATCCACTTGTTAATGCCAATGGTGCTTCATGATTCTCTTCCTAACCATTGAAACATGAATTTTGTGTTGGAAATATTGTCATTGATGTCAACAGTCGAAGTGATGATCTTTAATGATGAAGTATATCATTTGAGATTGTCATTGATGTCAACATGTATATCAAACAGTGAATAATCAAAAGATCAACAAAAGATGTCAAACAGTGTGCATAGATTGAAAGAGCGAACATGGTAAGTGAATAATCAAAAGATCAAAGCTCAGAAGGAATAACACATTACACAGAGAGGAAATTCGTGACTATTGTTGATCATGATAGGATCAACAATGATTCAATGATCAAGATTTGAAGGAAGAACATATTGTAGAGATTTCGTCGGGATCAATGAAAAGACTGAACAATCGACCATTACACAGAAAAAGGTGATAAGTCTTAGTAGCCATTCGATCAAGGTAATTGACGGTGTTGATCGTATGATATACCGCACATCAGTCATTTGAGTGACTGTGGGCTTGAGGACCATTGAAATATCGTGACCGTTGATCTGCTTCAAGAATACCCGTCAACCGTCGGATCAATGTTAGAGTGGAAGGATATGATAAGCGAGGTAAAGAGGCTGTGAGATCAAATATCCAAATAACTGTCAGTCGTCAAATTAAACCCAACTCCCATCAACTGTCGGATCATGTTAAAGTGGAAGGACATGATAAGATACAAGAGCTGCACCACAAACAGATCGAACCGTTGATCCTATATCCCGATCGAACGACAATATCTGATGTATTTAGAAGACATACGAGGACCGTTAGATAGGGGAGAAGATGCACAATGGTTAGCTGTGAGTTCTTTTGGAACTTGGGAATCAAAGGATTTAGACTGTCGTGGAGTCAAAGATCTTGAACTCGCGAAATCCAAAATTCCGAAGAGATCCTATCCGTTGGTTCAAAGGAGAACACGTGGCACTGGATAAACGAATTCGTGGATTCATGATTTAGAGAAATAATGACGAGAGTTGTTCGAAATCCTGAAATGCGAAATGAACTTAGCCCTGGATCATAACCCGAGGTCACATGTGAGACGGGCCTTGGAAGATTAGCTAGCACCTTTAGCCTGGATTTCATCATTTCGGAGATTGAAAGATTGGCCACAACATACAATGACGAGAGGTGTTCAAAACCCCGAAAGCTTAAGCTCCAAAGTCAAGAAGGAAGACATGTATCAAGGTCCATGTCATCTTGAGTGATGTTAATGACAGACCATGTCAGCAGAGCACGTCAGCAAGGACACGTGGATCAGTCAGAAAGTGACAGATGTCAAGTTGAAATTGGCATTTTAGGCACATGTAAGTCACAAATCATAGTGACACGTGGCAGCTAATCAACACGTGCCAAGTCATCATGTGACATCAACATGTTTACATCATGTCGAGAGTTTCTACATCAGGATTTTTGCATAGAAAGAAAATACTCTAATATCCAGAAGTCCCAAACTCCTAAATGCCGAAGGGCCAAACTCACGAAGAGCCGAAATGCTGAAGTGCTGGAGTTGCAAAGGGTCAAAGTCCCGAAGGCCAAAGTTGCAAAGGGCAGAAGTCACGAAGGCCGAATTCATGAAATCCAAAGCACCAAAGAGCCATAATGACGAAAGGATGAATGGACTAAGCCGTGAAGTAAATGATGACCATCCATCTCAATGCCTGATTAAGTCCTGGTTGTCCGATTAAGGAATGAAAGGAGTGATGTAAGGATTAACTATAACCATTGATTTAGTTTCGAGATATAAATGTGAACCGTCCAATTGTATCGACGATATTGTAACCAGGAGTTTCGAGGAAACTCATAACATGAGTTCGCGATATGTGAAATCACGAAGCGCTCGAGGGTTTGTTGTTCATCATATACTTCTTAATTGAATAATTAATATGTGTTCTTAATATGGATGAAGTTAAAAAGAAAAAATAGGCAATATTGATTCACCCCCCCTTCTCAGTATTACTGGATATTCCATAAATTGGTATTAGAGTGAAGGTTCCTTTAAGAAAATTCTAACAAACTGAAAGGAAGATCAAATTAAGCACACATGCATGGACAAAAGATTTACACTGAGAATGGAACTCCATTACTTGGAAAAGAAGATTACATATTTTGGAGTATAAGAATGGAAAGTCATCTGAAGGCATTGGGATCTGATGTATGGAATTCAATAATCACTTATTGCTTCCCACCAAGTAGAGTAAGGACTCCAGCTCAAAAGGAATTCAAGAAAAGTAACTCAATGACAATGAATACAATCCTTGATGGATTACCTGATAACGTCAAAGAAAAGATAGGTGAATGTAACTCTTCAAAGGAACTTTGGGACAAGATAAAAGACCTCTACTCAAATGACAAGTCAAATGAAGCATTTCAATCAGAACAAAGTTCAGTCTACAACAATTCTTGTGATGAAGATTATTTTGAAGAATACTCAGACATTGAAGACGAAGTCAATCTGGAAGCTAAGCTTGAAAGTGTTTTGGATGAACTGAGAAAATATAAACAAAGGTGTAAACAACTAAAGGATAAACTTAAGACTGTTGAAAAATTCAAGAAAGGGACTGAAACCCTTGATAAAGTTCTTAGTTTACAAAGATTTCCCTTGAACACACACATAATTAAAGGATCAAGCCATATTACTCAGATTGATGTTGAAGATGACATGTCTAGTGATGATACCTCCAAAGAATCTTCTCATCCTCCCAAGAAGATGTATCAAATCAAAAGAGAGGACTCATCCATCAATAAAGGTAAAGACTCTCCACAATCTTCCGATTGAAATAATGTTGATATTGAATTCTCCCTTGCAAGTAGAGAAGAAGATTCAAATACAATAACATAATGTTTTGTTAGCATCTATCCCATGGAGGAAGAAGAAGAAAAATTATCAAAGGCCAAAGAAAAGGTTGATTGGAGTCTCTCCGAATACCTCTATGACCATAATGAACAAGACTATAGCTATCTTCATGACTACACTCAAGAATTTCTTGAAAAGAGTCAAAAACATGTATTGAAAATAAATCAAATGCTCAAAGACAATGATAAGGTAATATATGAGAAAAAAATTCAATTAGAAAACAAAGAATATGAGATCAATAGATTGAGAACAAAATTTGTTGATCTAACAAAAGAAAAGGCAGAGAAAATCAAGAGACTGAAAAATGAAATCAGTCAAACAAAAGAAGAAAAGAAGGAAGATGATGTCTCAAGTAAAAACCTTGCAGATCTAAAAGAACTAAGGGAAAGCTATGTCAATCTTAAAATCCAACTTGAAGAAGCCAAAAGGAGAGAAGAGGTTGTAAGGAACTGGTTGGACAAAAAGGAAGAATCATGTCATAAGCTGGAAGCAGAAGTTGTAAATCTTAGAAAGAAGGTTGAGAAGTTAGACACCCAAAACAAGTGCTTGAACAACTCCATGACCTTGGATGAGATCTTGGATAGTCAGATATCACCAAATGACAAATCTGGCCTTGGATACAACAAGGAAGAAACCAATGATCCCAAGAAACTTGATGCAAGTCCTTCATTTGTAAAGAGTGAAGACAAGTCTGATGCAAGTCTTTCTTTTATAAAAAGGGAAAGCAAGTATGATGTGGGTTCTTCATGTTCAAAGAATGAAAGAAACATTACAAAATTTAGAATATCAGATCATGAAAGACATCCAGAATCTATTCATATACCTCAAAGCAAGTTCAGAAGAGAGACACCTTCATGGATGAATCAAAGAAGGTATGAGAGTGTCTTTAAAGGTTATTGTTTTTCTTGTAATGAATATGGTCATAAATCCTTGGATTGTAGGCGTCATGGAAGAAAACAAATTGGTAGGTTCAACAATAATATAAGATCCTGGAATTGCAATCTTATTGGACATATTGTTGCACAATGTTACAATATGAGATGCTACAGTTGTGGTAGATATGGTCACAAAGTCCATGACTGTTGGAACCCAAGAAGATAGTCAATAAGAAATTCTTCACACAATATGACAACAAGAGTAAAGAAGAAGACACAGAAAAGAAAATGTGAAGTACCAAATAAGAAAGATGAGGAAATTATTGCTCCTGAAATTGATGAAGTTAATAATAGGAGTTTGGAGGATGAAACTTCTAATAAGGAATATTCTCAAAACAAGAATAAAGAAGCTTCTGGTGCACATAATAATGGTGTTGATG
This sequence comes from Picea glauca, assembly GCA_000966675.3. NCBI lineage: Eukaryota > Viridiplantae > Streptophyta > Pinopsida > Pinales > Pinaceae > Picea > Picea glauca. Next base: position 37,305 of record JZKD02S1382721.1, on the reverse strand, counting down.
ATGAATCTCCAACGGTAGAACAATAAGAAGAATTGAGTGATGATTATCTCAGGAATCTTTCAATCTTATTTTAATGGTACACTGAAACTCCTTCTAAAAGAAAAAAGAAAGAAGAAGGATATCTCTGTCCAGAAAGCTGCAAAGATTTTTCTCAATGAAGAAAAATATCTGTTGTATATTGGAGGGATGATGTAAGCACAACAATATACATATCGAACAAAGATCAGCTGGGTATTAATAGTAGTAAAACTCCTTGTGAACCTTGTTTTGGAAGAGCTCATTCGGTAAAATACTTCAAGGTCGTTGGAAGTAAGGGTTACATCAACAGGCTTGATGAGAATTTTGGAAAATTGATGCTATGTTTGATGAATGTATCCTTCCTGGATAGGCCTCTACCAAGAAAGAATACAGATGCTACAATCTTATGTTACATAAGATTGTTGAGAGTGCATATGTCAAAGTGGATGATATAAAAACAATTAGTATCATGGTTAAAGATTAATGAGAATCAATGGATAGATTCAAGGGCTGTTTGAAATAGATGAGCTACAATTGCGCACTGTTCCAGTAGGACAACGACATCCGCAAAAGCAACATTCTGATGTACATGACATCCTGTAGTGATAACAAGAAGAGAGGGCCTGTCAGAAAGATCTACCCTTTTAGAAACAAAGGGGGAGAAAAATTAGTAAAAACTCAAGGGAAGTTTTGGTTAGTAAATAAGAAAGTATATGGATTAAGTTTTGAAAAGACTTGATCACTACAAAAATTTTGTATCAAGAAAGACTACTCATTTGAAAAAACACACATTAATTGGTATTAGAGCAAGGTTGAAACTTTGAAAAAATCCCAATCAACTGAGATAAGAAGTTAGTAAATTAAAAGGGGTTGAAACTTTTTCAGGAAGAGATACCTGTTCAGAAACAAAGGGGGGAGAGTATTCAGAAGCAGAGAGAGAAGCATATTGACAAGGGGAGTCATTCATCTATGTCTGGAAGAACATGTATGTAGGAAGAGTTACCCAAGTTCACTCTGGTCAGTAAGATACTGAGTTACTAGTGGTCAGAGAAGTACTTATACAAACAAATCATAAGAGAATAAACCCTTTGCCATTGATGTCAAAGGGGGAGAGAAACTTCATAAAAAGGAAAACTTCATAAAAGGAAAACATCAACATAGGGGGAGTTTTTGTATATGAAGTTAGTGTGTTGACCTCAATGATAAAGGGGGAGATTGTTGGAAATATTGTCATTGATGTCAACAATCGAAGTGATGATCTGTAATGATGAAGTATATCAGATGATATTATCATTGATGTCAACATGTATATCAATCAAAAAAAGATGTCAAACAGTGTGCAGAGATCGAAAGAGCGAACACGGGAAGCGAATAATCGAAAGATCAAAGCTCAGAAGGAATAACACATTGCACAGAGAGGAAATCCATGACTATTGTTGATCACGATAGGATCAACAATGATTCAATGATCAAGCTTTGAAGGAAGAACATATTGTAGATATTTTGTCTGAATCAGTGAAAAGACTGAACAATCGACCATTACACAGGAAAAGGTGAGAAGTCTCAACAACCGTTCGATTGAGGTAATTGACGGCGTTGATCGTCTGATATAATGCACATCGGTCATTTGAGTGACCATTTGCTTGAGGACCATTGAAATATCATGACCGTTGATCTGCTTCAAGAATACCCGTCAGCTGTTAGATTAATGTTAGAGTGGAAGGATATGATAAGCGAGGTAAAGAGGCTGTGAGATCAAATATCCGAATACCTGTCAGCCGTCGGATTAAACCCAACTCCTGTTAGTCGTCATATCGTGTTAAAGTGGAAGGATAGGATAAGATACAAGAGATGCACCACAAACAGATCGAACCATCGTTAGCTGTGAGTTCTTTTGAAACTCGAGAATCAGAGGATTTGGAGTGTCAAGGAGTCAAGGATCCCAAACTCCCAAAATCCAAAATTCTGAAGAGATCCTATCTATTGGTTTAAAGGAGAACATGTGGCATTAGATAAATGAATTCGAGGATTTGTGATTCGAAGAAACAACGGCAAGAGTTGTTCGAAATCTCGAAATGCGAAATGAACTCATCCCTGGATCATAACCCGAGGTCACATGTGAGACGAGACTTAGAAGAGGAGCTAGCACCTTTAGCCTGGATTTCGTCATTTCGGAGATCAGAGGATTGACCACAACATACAACAACGAGAGGTGTTCAAAACCCTGAAATTCAAAGCTCCAAAGTCAAGGAGGAAGACATGTATCAAGGTCCACGTCATCTTGAGTGATGCCAATAATAGAACACGTCAGCAGAGCATGTTAGCAAGGACACATGGCTCAGTGAGAAAGTGACAAATGTCAAGTTGAAATTGGCATTTCAGGCACATGTAAGTCACGAATCATAGTGACATGTGGCAACTACTCGGCATGTGCCAAGTCATCATGTGACATCAACAAGTTTACGTCATGTCAGGAGTTTCTACTTCGAGATTTTTTCATAGCAAGCAAATACTCTAATATCCAGAAGTCCCGAATGCCTAAATTCCAAAGGGCCAAAGTCACGAAGAGACGAAATGCGAAAGTGTTGGAGTTGTGAAGGGCCGAAGTTCCAAAGGGCCGAAGTCACAAAGGCCGAAGTCACGAAAGCCAAAGTGCCGAAGGCTGAAGAGCTGTAATGAAGAAAGACTGAATGGATGAAGTCGCAAAGTAAATGATGACCATCCATCTCAATGCCTGATTAAGTCTTGGCCGTCCAATTAAGGTATGAAATGAGTGATGTAAGGATCAACTATAACCATTGATATAGTTTTGAGATATAAACATGAATTGTCCGATTGTATCGATGATATCGTAACCAGGAGTTTCGAGGAAACTCATAACAAGAGTTCACTATATGCGAAATCGCGAAGCGCTCGAGGGTTTGTTGTTCATCATATATTGCTTAATTGAATAATTAATATGTGTGCTTAATATGGATGAAGTTAAAAAGAAATAAATAGGAAATACTGATTCACCCCCCCCTCTCAGTATTGTTGGATATTCCATCATTTTGATGATGATATGGATGCTCCATTTTAAAGTAAGCATGATGTCCACAATAAATACACTTATGAAAATTACTTAAGTGCCTCACAAAACCCTTAAATATGCGAGCTAGGCATCCATGGTATCCATGAACATTGAGACGATTCAATGTGCCATCCATAGGAAGATCGTGTATCGTAAACAATAAATATGCTCTTAAAGTGAATTGGATTGAATCACCATCCCTTAAAAATTGAATTGCTTTAATTTCTTTCCACAAGCTCATCAAATAATGCATCTAAATAAAAATCAATTATATCTGAAGTCACATTTTTCTTTCCTTCTATAATCAATGACATCATTAAGAAAAATGGTTTGGTTTCTAACCATGGAGGCAAGTTATAATTTATTGAAAACATTGGCCAAGTTGACCATTTAGTACTTTGATATGAGAATGGGTTCATCCCATCTAGAGCTAAGCCCAACCTAATATTACGAGGATATTGGGTAAAATTAGGCCAACTGTGTTCAAATTCCATCTACATCTTAGAATCAACCACAAGTTGTTCTTTTCCATTGGTGATCTTATTTTGGGCATGCCATTGCATAAGTTTAGAAATGTCTCGACATCTCTACATTTGAAGCAATTGTGGAATTATTGGAAAGTGGTGAAGAACATTTCTAGGAGCTGAATTTGATTTCAACCCGGGCCTATACCTCCCTTCATTACAGTTCAAACATTCATTCTTATGTGCAATATTTTTGTGAAATAATACACAACCATTCACACATGTTTGGATGTTTTCATACCCTAAGCCTAGCTTAGTTATTTGTGCTTTACGTGCATTCTGTTTTATTGGAAATGTGGATTCAAGTGGTGAAAACCAACATAACAATGCCAATAACTCTTCAACACTCTCATTTGTCCAACCATGCACCACTTGTAAGTTAAGAATTAGAAGGATTATTGTCAAATGACTTAACTTTCAAGTACCATACACATGTTTTGAAGCATCCTCCATCAACTTGTTCCAATCATCCTTGAGACCCTCATTCAACATTCTCTCAAATTCAATCCCTTCATCTAAGATTCTTGCTTCTTCATCTATGCTTCTTGTTTCTTCAACTATGTTTTGTGCCTATTCATCTCTCATGCTACGCAATTGTATGTTATCTAGATAAGTATTTTGATCACTTTTCTTTTTTTCATATTCCCACCACGACAATCGTTACATGGACATGCATATCTATCTAAGCTCTTTTGATTGGATATTATCTCATCATGTGCATGACATTCAACGCTCGTCAAAATTGGGCATTGACTCATATTCAATTTTCTACATTCAATTATGAAAATGGTATGTTAATTAACAAATATAGGATGATAATAAAATTGGAATAGTCTAATAATGCAGAAAAACCAACCTCACACATTCTAGAGTTCATTTGTCTACATTCAACTATTTTATACCAACAATATATCAATTTCAAATTTGTAATATAATGTACATATGTTACAATTAATGCAGTGAATTGCAATTGGCAGAAACACCAATATTAGACATTGACATATCTATAACTTACACCAGAAAAATCCAAGTTAAGGTCATTTCATATTATAACAAGGCATAGATCAAGCTTGGTTAACTTTCATTGGATGACTAATTATGATTTATGTGATTCACTCACAATTAACTTAAAGTTAAAAGATATAACCACTACAACTAACTTCCAAGTAGAATCAATAGGAAAGAAAAAAAAATCTATGCCAAACCAACAATATATGTGTTGGAGTTACTTCACACACACCTATGATTTATTTTTCCTATGTTTATTAGTCATTATTCAATATCCTATATTTTAGGAATAATATTCCTCTAGGGAGAATATTCTCTTCAGTTTGATCAGTTGAGTGGAGTCTAGATGCTACATTGGGATTATCACCATGGATCATTGGGATCATCACCATCTAATGTGCATCGTCCTTGGGATCATCACTAGACTAGTGAATTACCCATGATTCCTTGATCTCCTCCTCACTTCACTCTATTTTAGTCAGTTAACTGAAGACTGATAGACTAATTAACTCAGCTAGGTGAAAGTTCACTCCCGTAACTGCCCGAGAGACTAGACTAGGTGGCACTTTACTCTCGTAACTGTTGGTGTGTGTCCAGATCACTCTAGATAACCACTATGTGCATTGGATTTTCCTCCAATGCGCATTGGTTGAGTTATACAAAGTATATCATGTGTAAATTATCATTCATTCATTTTGGTTAATGAGAATTCTTCCATTCTTTCTCTCCTTCTTCTCTTTTCTCATATTTTCTTTGCAACCGTGTATGCCAATTCATATCTAGATATATTATGTGTAGGTTGAATACATTTATATGGTATCAAAGCCGACAGAATGCCAGGGAAAAGATAGACCAAATTATTATTGCAGGTACCGAAGATTGAAGACAACGGAAAAAATGGAATTTCCAAAAGAATTCATTCTTACACCTTACAAATTATTTGCATGGAAGGAGAAGATGACCATGCATCTTCGAAGAAAAGGATTGTATAGGTTAACCATGAACATAGAGGAAGAACCAACATCATCCATAGAAACATCCAAGTATCTAAATCGAATGGATGAAGCATTCAAAACAATTTGTAGTCTCTTTTCTCCTCAACTCCTCTTTCACATATCCTCCCATAAAACCCCCAATGAATCCTGGACCACCATGGAAGGGATTTTTGGAAAATAGTACCAGATGAGGTGACATATGCTCGAGGTGGAATTGCTCACATTGGATCCAAAAATCTTCGACTATCTCCAAGATTTCTTTACCAAATATAAGGATTTTGTTGTCCCAACTCATGGCTTGCGGGGTTGATAAATCTAAGGAGGAGAAACACATGGCTCTCACAATTCTCTCCAAACTTGGTCCAAAATACTTAATGTTCATATCCACATTTCATTCAGTTAGATTTGCCTCTGGATCTACGTGGACGATGCCCTCTCTTGAGGCATTTATTTAGTCTCTGATATAGGAGTAGAACAAGCTCATCAACATGGGAACAAACAAAGGCCCAAAGGCGAATGCACTTACTGTGCAATATGGCAGTGGTCATCAATATCATAAATCTAAAGATATATACAAAAGTAAAGCACATGCAAATCTGAAGAAGGAAGGGTACTCAAAACCCTTCAACGATGCCTCCAAATCCAAAGGTGGAAAGGGAAGAAAAGGGAAGAAATGCTCTTACTGCAATAAATGATTCCATCAAGAATCCGCATGTATGCAGAAAAAGATAGATATAATGACCCAAATACTTCAGAAAAACAACCTTGGATATCGCATCCCTGAGGGTTACAAGAAGAAGAAGCTAGAAGATCAGAATCCCAAGAAAGGCAATTCTAGCCATGCTTTGATTGCCATCAACTCATCTCCCAATGCTTGGATCATAGATTCAGGTGCATCACAACACATGGATGCCAAAAAAGAGGTCTATTCTTCATTGGATGCATGCAAAGGTCCTCCTATTATGATGGGGGACAACTCTCCAGTCGAGGTCACCGACAAAGGAAGAATTGAACTCACAAATGAAAGCTTCAAGAATGTGCTGCACGTTCCCAAACTTTCCATCAATCTTCTCTCCGTGTATTAGATGATGAATTACAACACCGGAAAGAGAGTCATATTCACACCTGTTGCATTGGATATCTATGACATGAAAACCAATTCTAGGGTTGCTACAGATGAGGTAAATCATCAATCTAGACTCTACATATTTTCTGAATTTATTCAACCAGATTTTCCATTACTGCTTACCCATGCCGATGAAAGCATTAGGATATGTCATGAAAGGTTCGAGAATTTAAATTTCAGATATATGCAACAACTTAGGAAGCAGGGAATGGTTGATGGTCTACTCGACATCCACTTCTCCAAAGGAATTTGTGAGGGATGTGTTCTTCGAAAACACCCTCAAGATAAATTCGACAAAGGAAAGACTCAGAGAGATTCCTCTCCTTTAGATCTGATCCATAGTTACCTCATGGGACATTTTTCGCATCCATCAATCAACAAAGCAAGGTATGTTCTCATTTTTTTTGATGATTTCTCATGCTTCACATGGAGTTTCTTTCTCAGAAAAAAATCAGAGGTCTTTCAACACCTCAAAGATTTCAAAGCCCTTGTTAAGACATAGTAACAAAGAAAATCAAAATCCTCTGAACTGATAATGGGGGAGAGTATGTCAACAATGAGATACAAAATATTTGTCATGAGGTAGGGATTCAGTTGCAACACACAATTCCCTATACTCTGCAACAAAATGAAGTTGCTGAGTGGAAAAATAGATCTCTAAAAGAGATGGCATCTTGCATGCTACATGCAAAGTCACTTCCACATAGATTATGGGTTGAAGCACTTAATTGTGAAACCTACATCCAAAATAGATCTCCCCATAGATATGTCAAGGATAATACCCCCTATGAGGCTTGGAGCGGCCTCAAACCGGAAGTGACCCACTTTCATATTTTCGGTTCACGTGCATGGGACCAGATTCCCTCCGAAAAGAGGAAGGCACTTGATCCACATAGCACATAGTGTATATTTGTTGGATACTTCGACGGTGTGAAGGGATATATACTTATTGATCTTTCCCCTGACCGACTCATTATTGAGCGATGTGTCCAATTCAAGGAAAGTGTCTCGCATGTACCTCAACAGTCGCATGCATACACCTTTGTTTTTTCACCTGTCAGAATTGATGAGCATGCACATGTCGACTCTTCTTCAGATGAGAGTTCTGATTCAGATGATCTAGATACAAAGTCATTACATTCATATGTAGAGTCAGTGCATGCAGATGCAGATGTAGAGCCAGATCCGAGGCCCAAGTGGGCTCATAATACTCTTCAGGATGCAGGGGATCTTGTTGGGGATCCAACTGATACTAGGAGGACTCAATCTGATTTTGAGGAGCATCATCTTGCACTCACTACCACTGAACTGTTTCCACCCAAGCATATTTTGTTGGTTCAGTCTTCAGATCCACAGTCTTATGGCGAGGCTGTTGGAAATCCCTTTTGGGAATCTTCCATGCTGGAGGAGAATAAATCCCTCCTCGAGAACTAGACTTGGGATCTGGTTCCCCTTCCTTTAGGAATGAAACTTGTCAAATACAGTTGAGTCTACAGGACCAAGAGCGCAGCGGATGGACAGATTAACAGATACAAAAACAAGCTAGTTTCCAAATAATTTCAGTAGGTGCATGGCATTGACTATAATGAGACCTTCGCTCCAATGGAGAATATGGATTCCATACGTTCAACACATGCCATTGCGAAAACCAAGGGATGGGAAGTCCATCAGATGGACGTGAATAATGCATTTCTTCACGAAGATCTCTCTAAGGATATCTATATGGAGCAGCCCCAAGGATTTATGTAGGGTTCATCTTTGGTATTTCGATTGAAGAAATCTCTTTATGGCCTCAAGAAGGCTTTGAGGGCATGGTATGCCAAGATGGACTCCTACCCGCTGTCACAGAACTTTGTACGTTGTAAATCAGACCCAAATGTTTACATGCTTAGGACGAATGATTCACTTATACTCCTAGTTATATATGTTTATGATTTGTTGATCAACGATTGCTCGAATTCAATTATTGTTGTAGTCAAGAGGATTCTACATGACAAGTTCTTGATGACAGACATGGGTCCGCTACACTTCTTCCTTGGACTCGATATCAGTTAGAGATGCATCATGCATCAAACTATGTCTCAGGCCAAGTATGCATGAGATCTCCTTGAGAGATTTCACATGACAGACTGCAAGTCTGCCCTGAATCCTTTCCTATCAAGAGTCAGACTCGAGGATGGTGGGGACACTCCACTGGTTGACAACAAACTATACAAACAACTAGTGGGGATATTGTTGTATCTCACACACTCTAGACCAGACCTCTCCTCTGTAGTGGGAGCAGTCTCCAAGTTTATGCAGGATCCACATGAGCTACATTGGAAGGATGCAAAGCATATCCTTTGATACATACAGGGAACCATAACCTTTGGGATTAATTATGCAACAAAATCTACATTGGACCTTATCGCGTTCACTGATTCTGATTGGGCTAGTGATGACATTGATCACAAGTCCACAAATTGTTACTCACTAAGTCTTGGTTTCGGGCCTATCTATTAGTTGAGCAAGAAGCATAATGCTATTGCTCTATCTTTAGCCGAGGCAGAGTATAGAGGGGTATTTAACATAACCATTCAGGCTATGTGGCTACAACATTTTCTCATTGAGTTGGGCATTCAATTTCATAGGCCAATCGTCATTTGGTGTGACTGTTACGAGGAAAATCTCTCTATGGCTAGGGGTAAACCACAACAGATGGAAATGAATGCGTAAATCAACAATTCTGAAGTATGCTATATAAAAAAATATGCTAGCAAGAAAAGGTAAAATGCCTACCTCGTCCAGACATTCGATGAAGTCCATCATTGAGCACTTGACCCAAAGAAATATACCTGCAACTAGTCCTCAACAACCAATCAACACAAGCATATGGTGATAATATATGATGTTAACACATTCAATAGCATAATCCATCAACATTCATAACAAATATGCCCATGGAATAATAATTCAAATATTTGCAAGATATCAATTGGACGAGAAAAGAGTATTTTTATTAAGATATAATCAACAAAAGTGAATAAGTTACATACTTCCGTGTCGACACTGTTCGTAACCGAGAAACTAAGTTCCTTCCAGTTGGGCCTCCACCACTTCAATCCTCCACCAAAGGCAAGATCATGTAAGAGAGACAATGGAGTTCTCAATCATCAAAGGAAGAGCTTGGGGTCTGAACAATGTGTTCAGACTCAAAGGATAAAGGGATGCAGACTTAATGTGAAGTGAATAATTCCTCCAGAGTAAATTTTCTCTCAAAGTTGAATTCTTGCTCCTCTTTTTCCATAGCTCGGATTTGGCCCATTTATAGCCTTCAAGTGGAACTGAAGGGCCGAGTCAGAACATTTCCAGTATATGGAAGGCCAAGGATCATTGATCTTGTGACCTAACATGGAAACCCGACACTATTTTTTATTTTTGGGCACATTTCCCGATGTACGTGGGCTGTAGTGGTGCAACCTGTGTATACACATGTTGTATAGTCGGAAAGGTGCATATATGTGGAAAAAATGTATTTTTAGCTCTAGGATTTGCAAAAGGGAACTTCAAGTCTGCATAGAAAAATGGAAAAAGGCCTTCTGTGTAAGATTGCATGGGGTGAGGCAAATCTTGCTATAACACATGCCCTCTAATGTGTGAGGTCAGAGGAGTATTTGCGATGGTCGAAATACATTATACAAAAACCTAGAAGTGGAGTAATGGGGACCCAGCTGGAAAAAGTAGTTTCTCATTACAATCTACATTGACTTTGCATGCATGGCTGCCAATTTGAATTACACTGCAGATCCATGTGAAAATATACCAAACAACTATCCATGGCTATGAATAGGAAAATACAAATGCGATTACATGCCAAAGGCTGTCATAGTCACGAACAAGGCCTAGTAGAACCAGTCTCAACTTAAATCTGAAGATATATGTATACAATGGAGTATAATTTGATCTCCCATGATCACTGAAGTCACACAGGTACTGGTCCAATGAAAAGGTGGCAACATCTCAAGAAAGATGCGGCTAGATACTGAAGTCTTCAAGTCTTCTACACAATCTACCAAAGGTGCAAGTCTACATCGTGTGAATAAAGGAGTTGAGGTATACCGTTAACAAACATGAGATAACCTACTGATGATGAGAGTAGGTATGAAGGCACCGAGTACATTCTTACAAACATGAATCAAGGAGTCGGTGTCAAACACTTGAAGAATCCATTGATCAGGAAACATTGATGTATTCCCAACTGTCGATGGCGAGAGAACTTGCCACTAATGAATGCACGCCTCTAGGTACTCATAGGACTCTAGGTCTCCTTTCCATAATAGATGAGCTGAATTCAATGGAAGGAGACCCGCTGAAAGGAGAACATTAAGGCATCTCTCATCATTCAACATGAGGTACAAAGCAGGATCTTGATGATTTGGAGGAAATCAGATGAAGAACATGTTCACGAACCAATGACCCTGTGCGTCTTTCGCATGTGCCAAGTGCAAGCTGTACACGAAAAAGACCCTTTGAATAGAAACCAATGAGGAAAACTGCTAACAAAGGCAAGGAAACCACCAATAAGGCTAAATTGCATGAATCCCAATGAGTGAATATGTGTATTTCCGTCGAACAGAAGAGAAACCACCCAGTCAACGACCAATCATGAAATGTCGACTGTTGGGTTCAAGGTTACCTACCAATGAAGAAAGTAGGACCACTGTGCGTAATAGGACTACAACTTCATGTGATTACGAGATGAACTGAGGGTATGGCCAACATGAAAAGTGAAGAGTTCTAAGGAATGGACGACGTAGGTTGATAGACATACTTTGAAAAAGAGCATGAGACATATGGAAGACTCTGGTAGCATAGAATTGATGATGAAACCATGAGATGCAGGAGGCATCAATCAAACTCTCCATAGGGACTGGAAGAGTAACCAGTCGGGGGAGTAAACTCTCTGTAAGGATCTCAACTTCCTAAGGCCATGCTAAACCCAAAATTTTGATGATAAGTGGAATCAACAACTTTGTTCTCTATTCAAAGGTGACACAAATGTTGCCAATATAAGATAATACTCCCCTCCCGCCCATCTTTTTTTGTTTTTTTATAGTCAAATGAATGCTATGATACAAAGGAGGAAACACATGTCGCAAGTAAGCAAAACTAGTTCCAGCAGTGAAACATACCTATGCTCAATGCAAGGAGGTGCATGCGGGAGATGGACACTCGGGGGAATGTTCCCTCTTGGGTATAGGGTGTCAAGTTGCAAATGATATAAATGAGGCTCTGCTTGGTTGAGGATGCAAAACTGTTGAGGCAAATGGTTTATAACACAAAGAAATAACTGGCTATAGGCTCAATACTGCAAGCAAGGGCATGAGATGCAATCACAACTTAATGCCAACAAATGTCCTTTTTCATAATCTTAGTCTACTCAGTGTGAAAAAGGGATAAAATTGTACCAAATAGATTTCATTTCAAATCCAATTTACGAGTGTGAAAGAGACAAGTTCACTCGACAATCTTTTCACTTTTTGAAAACGAGTTGGAAAAGAGATTAAATCAAACTCGCCTGGGAGTCCTCTAGGTATAGGTCAACATGTTTATGAGTGAGAAATGAGGCTTAGTATAAAGTCATGTATTAGCTATAAGGGACTCCCGGTCCTACGGAAAAAATCTTGGCATGGGCACCAAATGGAGCAGAGGATCTAACTAGGGTACCCATGTTCGGTAATTCTCTACCATTTGATAATGACACGTCTTGTAGCAGATGGAGGGTTCTATGTCGCTAACAATTGGGTTCGTACCTAAGGAATATGAGTGACAGTTATAGGACAATGCAAGTGTGCATGATGGAATGGATACCTATCCTATATGTTGGGTAGCGAAAATACCTGTCCGTAATTAAAAACGATCAACATAACGCTTAAAACTGCAAGAATCCTTGGCGAAAACTACAAAAACCAACTCAATCCATTATTGTATTAGTCCATTAGGTGAAAATCCGATCCAAAACTATGTAAAGTGGGCAAAAATTGCTATAAATAGTAACAAAAACCAAATTTTACTATGTCATTTGACCTTTTTACCCAAATAGTGAATTTTGGACCAAATTAACTCCGATCTTCAACTGGTGATTGCAGGAGCGTTGAGTGACAGAATCAAAGACCGTCTGGACCAGGTAATTCCTCTTCGCCTCCTCTTTCTTTCTAGTGTATTACATTTTGTATTTAGTTTTCAAATTTTAAGTTATTCAAGGCACAAATAAGTATTTTGGTGTACATGGGCTACCATTCATCGGATTGCGTATACGTGAGGTTATACATGACTGTGTAAAATACAAACTGCGTATACTCAACCCTATACGCGACTGGGAATGCTGCAACCCACGTATATGTCCGTTAACAAGGTTTTTGATGGTTTCTAGCTCAAAAAGTGATGTTTCTCTAGCAGGATGGTGCTAGAATGGAGGGAAAGGGAACAAGAGGAAGTAGATGTTGTTGTGGAAAGAGATCCAGGGGCCCAAATGGCCTTGAAAAGATGTGGGTTGTACAAGTTTTGGGCACTAAAAGGGATGAGGGCCCAAGTGAGGTTGCTATATTTTCTCATCGATTACTGGGATCTAGACAGTGAGAGCTTCAACCTTGATGGGCAACCATTAAGGATTGAAGTCGAGGATATATATTTCTTGACGGGGTTGTTGCGCTGGGATGAGGTGGTGAAGCTCAAAGCCCGAGGAGCTGGGAGAGGTATGAAGATAGAAAAGTACATATACACTCACTGTATAGCAGGGACCGAGAAGGTTGGGAGTCAACTCCCCATCTGAGCGATAAACAATCTAAGCCTCAAGATTGTTTTCCTTGTTTTGACCCGGATCACAGGATCAACTTCGTTGCATCAGGAATCGAGACCGCTTAGTGTTTGAGACCCATAGTTTATGATTGGTGCACCTCTCTACTGGCTAATATGAAGAGCTAGTTGACAAAATTCAAACAAGGTGACAATAACAACTTCGAATTTGCATCTGTCTTGTGTATATTTTTCTTTGAGTGGGTTCCAGGTTTGGGACCTAGAGTTGAGATCATTCCTCGAGGACCTTGCGATCTAGCCATGGCATGGTGGATCGAGTTGATGAGATGACATGGGGGACGTAGGGTGCCCACACCCTACAATGATGATTTCTTTTATTGGTGGAGACGAAAAGTCATTGCTCTGGATGACTACCCCTATGCATGGATCGAATTTAGAGGGGACCCTGACATGCCATTTCCACCAAGGACTGCCTACGGGGACATAGGTATGTCAATTTTTTTAAATATTTCACTTTTTTGTATTTTTGTATAGGAAAACAAAAATATTTTTGGATGAGGTTTAAGTACTAACTAGACACTTGTGTGACACAGACGTAGGTCCGCAATGGCCGGAAGGGCTTCCATGACATCGTCGGAGGCACTGGGGAGATGAGCTGGCGAGAGGAGAAGCATAAAGAGTCCTTCAAAATGTGTCGGGAAACTTGTCTCATTTGACACATAGGATTCTAATGGTTCAAGTAGAGGATCTACCAGAGGCCATGCATCGACAAGTGGTTGGTGTGCCCAGATCTTGGGTGTGACTCTTTCGGCGTCTCTCAAACTCCGTAGTTTTTTATCATGACACACATCCGGCGCCACATGCGTAGATGTCATGGATTTTGTATTATCAGCTGTATATGTGTATTGAGGGTGTTGGCCCCAATTTTGTACTATAAACATCATAGTTTTTGAAATATATGTAAAACAAAGTTCTTCGACTTTACTTATATTACAATGTGTACATTGATGAGAATGTTTTCTTTGCTTTAGTTATGTGACAAATGCCAATCTAAAACGAAATTTGCATAAGGATTGGATACATAATTAGAACTCCTAGGTATGTGATGATAAGTAATAAAATCAAATTGTCGCTCTAAAAGGCGTACCCGTAGGAATCGTCGGAGTAATGTAGGATTGTGCACACGGTAACTGCCATTCAACTGACATACTACTAACTGGGAATCCAGGTGAATCTCCAAAGAGTGAATGCCATGTGAAATAACATTGCACAATAGTTCTATAACGACGCTATATTCAACCACATTATTTAGGGATGGCCCTAGGCATACACCACCTAAAGACACCAGTAGACCCTCGGGTGAGTAAACCACCCAAGCAGCTTAAGCCAAGTTTTGTGTATGACGACTGGATCTGTCTTCGAATCCTAAGTAGATCGAGGACTTCATTGACATCTGCCAACCAAGGGAAAACTCGATAAGCAAGATGAAGAAAAAAATAAAGGGAAAAAATATATACACTAAATTACATTAGTATACAAAGGGTTATGCCTAAGATTGGGGCTCAAGCGTAATATCTTTTCATGTAGAGCCCATTCTTTGGCTCGAACAACATGTTCCCTTCATAATATTATAACTCATAGGCTCCTTTTTCTAAGACACGTCGCACAATATAGGGATCGTTCCACATGGGTTTGAACTTGGCTGCCCCGAACGGTCTTTTGGATTGATCAGATAAGCGGACCAAGTCACCCTTAGCGTTAACTGGAGGACATACAGACTTATCGTATTGGACCTTGACACATATCTTATTCGCCTCGATAGCTGTAGAGGCATCTCGACGCTGCTTTTCGAGTCTCTCTAGGTGTACGAGGCGTCGCTTGAGATCGAAAGTGTCAGGGAGGAGTGCGATGACCAATCTAAGAGAAGGGATTTCGCTTCAATAGGTAAGATAGAATCCACACCATTTACTAACTGGAAAGGATAAAATCCAGTGGTAGTCTTGATTGAGGTTTGGTATCCCCAGAGTGCGAGATATAACATAATGTGCCGGTCAGATTTGTTTTGGCTGATAGTTTTCTGCAAAATGGTCTTTAGAGACTTGTTGACGGCCTCTACTTGTCCATTTTATTGGGGGTAGTAAGGGGAAGAATGAACATGCTTAAACCCCAGATTGGATGCTATCTCTTCCATCATTTTGTTCTGAAAGTGACTGCCATGATCAATGACAATCTCACTCAGGATTTTGAACCTGACGATAATTTGATTGAATATGAAGAAGGAAACAATATTCCCATTGGATTTAATTGTATCCATGGCCTTGACCCACTTAGTAAAGTAGTCTATGACCACTATAATGTGCTGATGCCCCCCAACCAAAGTTGGGTTGCAATCCACAAAGTCCACCCCCCACTTGGTGAAGGGATTGGGGTAATGATTGGATGGACAGGGGCTGGATGCGGAGCACATTTTTCGAGTGAACACATGGCATGGGTGACACTTCTTAACCACTTCAATGAAATGTTTAAAGATAGACGACTAGAAATAACCGACTCACAAAATTTTCTGGGTTGTCGCAAGCTCAGATAGATGACCACCACAAGCCCCACTGTGGAAATCGTTTAGGACTAACTTGGCTTCCTCGTGAGTTAAACAACAATGTAGGATATTTTCTATTCCTCGATGATACAGAGTGTCACCGACGATAAGGTAATTCTTGGCTTGGTATCGTATACGTCGTCGATCATCTCGTGAGATATGCTAAGGGAACTTCAAATTTTGAAGATAGAGAACAATGTCTCGATACCAGGGGTCAGACAACGAGATAAGGAAAATGGGTTCATCTGAAAATGAATCAACATGAATGACATCCTCGTCTAATCGTGGGAAGTCGAATATTAACTCTGCAAACACTAGTGATTTCTTGGATTTCACAGAAGCGAAATCGAGATCGAATTCTTGTGAAATGACAATCCATTTATTATATCCCCCCCCATGATATGCACAGTGAGGACGTATTGAAATGGATTGACATCGTCAACCACAGTAGTCTTGAAAAGTAATATATAATGGCGTAATCGTTGGACTACATGGATGACAACCAAAGATAGATTTTCAACATGAGAATATTTGAGCTTAGGACCGACTAAGTTTCAACTAAGATAGTAGATGACGTGATCGCGGAGCTCAACATCCTCCTGAACCAAAACCATACCAATCGTCTCTTCGGACGTGGTGATATAAAAAAAGTAATCCCTAAGGTAGTCGAGAGACTTCAATAGAGGCGTCGATACCAAGGCTTTCTTCAAAGCATCGAAGGATTCCCATGCTCACTCATCCCAGATAAAAGGGGTGTCCTTATTCAAAAGATGCATGAAACCCTTAGTAATATTGGCATAGTTTACTATAAACCGACGTAAAAAATTAGCCTTCCCTTGTAAACCTTGAAGTTGTCAAATAATGCACGAGGGAGGCAATCAAAGTATTGCCTCAACCTTTAACGGATCTACTATGATCCCAGTCTTAGAGACTAAAAATCCTAGAAGACATCCTGACCTAAAACAAAAGATGCATTTATGAGGGTTGAACCATATTCTATAATGATGACATCTCTCAAAAACTAGCCGAAGGTTCTTAGGGTGATCCACTCTCTTATGAGAGTGAGCAACAAGATTTTCAAGACAAGCTTAGATTTAATGCTTAAGATAGTGGAATGCGAAGGTCATAGCACATTGGAAGGTTTCTTCGACGTTTTTGAGGCCGAAAGGAATCTTTCGGTATGTGAAAGCACCCCATGGACAAATAAATTCCATCTTATGTTGATCCTCGGGTTTAATTTGAATTTGGTTATAACCTGAAAATCCATCCATGAAAGAGAAAACTTCGCTTCCCGCACACTCGTCGAGAGTCTGATCGATGAAAGGTGTCAGGAAGTTGTATTTAGGACAAGCTTTGTTTAGGTCACGAAAATCCATGCGTACATATATGGTTCTTTTCTTCTTATTCAAAGGAATGGGATTGGATACCCATTTAGTCAAGGGAACTGGGTAGATAAAGCCAACATTAGGCAATTTCTCTACCTTTGCTTTAATAGCAGGGGCCTTCCGGGGATTGACAACTCTAAGATGTTGTTGAACAGGCTTAGCATCTGAGTAAGTTTTAATCTCATGCTCAACAATTCGAGGGTTGATTCCTGGCATCTCTTCATATGACCAAACAAATACATCTCAAAATTCCTTGAAGAGTTCGGTGTAGATCAAGATTTATTCTAGCGAACAATCCACATTGATGTGTACATTTTGAATTTTTCTAGGGGTACGAGAGATGTCTATCGTGATGGTAGGGGAGATACTCGCCATATTTCCTTCGACATAGATGCCGTGCATATTCAGTGGAACTACAGTGTGACCGACTATCTCGCTCAGAGTAGATCGAAAGTCATCTTGTTTGATTCTAGAAGGCTCTGGGAGAAAATAAGAGCAATGATGCATATCATCCCAAGGTTTTTCAGAACCATTCATGGCTTCGATGATAGCTTCATCCGAGGGAAAAGTATCAACGAGGTATTCATGTGAACAAGACGAAGAAGTGGCCCACACAAGCTTAAGAACAGGATCCTCCTCGTCCGTCGACGAGGTAGTGGGATCAGGATCGACAAAAGAGTCAAGAGCAACTTGATACACTATCTTTGTTGTCGATAGTGGCATGGCCATTTTAGCATGCGTCTGACCTTCACAAGATGAAATTGAGGAAGGTAGGGTCCAAGGATCATCAAAATAGGAAGTGCGGAAAGGAACAAACCTCTATGAAGAAATGAGCCTATTGGACATGTCGTAAACATGGTGAATCGATGCCATGAAGTCAAAGGTACCCATAAGGGATGAATAAATTCTGACACCGATATTCCCAGTTGTTGGTTGAGAATTTTCGATCACGAGAATCGACGGTCCAACATATGCATTGGGGCTAGCATACGCAAAGGACAACTAGTTGATCATCATGATCTTCCCATCGTGAGGGAAACAAAGAGTGCGGAAGACAGATGATACAATGACAATCATAGGATAAGTCCAATTTTGTCCTAGTAACAAGTTATAATAGAGGGGCACATCAACCACCTCAAAATCCACCTCTACCATCTTCCCACCTAACTGGATCGAAAAGGCAGGAAGAATACTGTGAGGGCGGAAGGAACGACTGTAAAAAACAGTCAACATGATCGGAGACCGAGAAAGTGTTGGAGAGCTGAGAGCTTTCCAATAGATCAGGGACATCACACATGTTGCAACGCCTTCATCAACAACCGTATGCTTGATGGTATACTTTGTGTAACCCATGTGGATTTGGAATGCCACATGGTAAGGAAAGCGAGATTTCACATTCGTGACGTCAAACTTGATAACTTTCAAGCCACCGGGGTCTAGAGATCCTAATGCATATCGCAAGGCATTCCTCTGTGAGGAACACGTTTGGAGTACCTCCAGGGTCGACATCGCACAAGGGGTTTGACCTAGGTCCTCAACAATAGATTAATTTTGGGTGGCTCTAGCATTCAGATTGTGGGTGGAGTGCTTGAGTAATCCTTTCATAATACGAGGTAGTGGCTCTAGTTTTTCGATCTATAAAGGTGCCTCTAGAGGAGGAGGAGATTCTAGACCAAGTACAGTTTGCGAAGAACTATACTCATGAGACCGGGTGGCTACATTAACCTGACATTAGACCATATTGATGCAAAAATGGTCATCATCTTGTGTCGGTGGGTTTTGACTCCCACTGACCACATTTTCGGTATTTGGGAAGTTCTGGGCCATGCACTGGTTATGTGGAAAAGGATTCGTCAGCACGACGGGCGGTAGAGATAAGAGCCTCACAAATTTTGCAAGTTTGGGGCATAAACGAGTAAGATGATCGTATGTACAAAGTTTACAAGGAAATTTCACCTTATGCCTTTCTTTATTACCCTCACCAACATTGTTATTTGTCCTCTCATTATTACCATTGTCCTTGGGTTTATTATTAATTTTCCCACCCTTACGATTATTATTATGTCCTTTCTTCTTATTCCCGCTTGGTTGATGGTAACCATTTGGGTCGGTCGATGATTGCATGGAATGTACATCCACCGTCTGAGTGGGATTGGAAGACATAGACGAAGCTGACCCTCCTACAGACTGGTTTAGAGACATCTCTTTCAAATGTCTTGTCACCGAGTCTGTGGATTTCACACTGGTGGAGCCTACAATTCCATTAGCATGAGGTCCGGGATTTTGTCTAGGGTCATAATTTGACCTCAGTGCATCTAGAAGAATCTCGTATAACAATCTAGACTAAGCACATATAATATCTAACTGCTGGGCTTTGAAGATTTCTTCTTCCTCAGATGTAATCCCAGATGTAGCAACATCCTTCGAAATAGGAGGCTGTAAAGACTTAAGGAGCCATTCTAACCGGAAATCCAGGGGTATGTAGGTCTTGATCAACCTCTTCCGTCTATGCCATTCCTAGATGTGATCTGAGATATGAGTGGCTTTGTCCTGGTGTAAGGTCGATAAAATTTCTAGGCCATCATCGTAATGAACCGCCAATTGGAAGTGGTTAAGGAAGACTAGCACCATCTGACTAAAGGTCCCGTATGCCCCATTAGGTAGCTCAATATGCCATTTCACTAAATCCCCTATGAAGGTGCGTTGAATTAATCTTAACCAAATGGAATCGTTGTTAAGGGAATTCGAAGAGCACCATAAGTGAAAGGTGGTAATGTGATCACCATGGTCCTTTCCATTCTTACCTTCAAATTTTTGGATATCCGAAGGAAGCTTGGTGGGAACAAGGGGTCATGTGGGATCATGACACACATGGTCATTCATCAACTTAAACAAGTCTGGTAGGTTGAGTGTGGGCAGAAAAGGGAGACGGGGTTGCAACATCTGGCCCTAAGCTACTTGGAAAGATTATGTTTGGGGAATCACAACCCATACAGGATTTTGGTAAGCACCATGGCTCTATCTGGGATTGTAAGATCCTCCTCTAGGTTGATTCATAAAAGGTTGGTTGGGCACCATTCCAGTAGGAATGTTCTGATGAGGGTTATAAAAAATTCCCCTAGCCGAAGTGGCTCCGGGTTGGGGGTTGCCCAAGGTGTGAAAATGACCTCCTCTGAGTGTAAATCCGAAGGATAAGGGTGGATTCGTCATGCCAGATGTGTTGGTCAGAATCAACATAGAGGAGGTGGGTGTAAAGGATGGACCATAAGCTAAATCTTTTCCACCAGGTTGGTTACTCCATCCAAAGGTAACAAGATTAGAACCGAGGTTAAAAGAAGGAATGCCTCCCACTGTAGGAGTCATTTGAGGGATTTGAGAGCCACCAAACGAGAATGGAGTATAAGGAGGAGATGTTCCCCCAAGTCCAATGCTAGAATTATGGCCAACAACTAGGATGGAGTTTGAAAGCTGCGAAGTAAAATTTGAGATACCATAGGAAAAAGGACTAAAGGCCATCGGGATGGACTGAACATTATATCGTAGTGAGTGACCAAGAGACCCAAATGGGTTCGTGGAAATAGGTTGAGTATTCACTATAGGATGAGAAACAATGATGATAGGTTCCCTCAAGACTACAACCATCGTGGTTGAAGGAGTCAAAGGAGTACCATTGACTATAGTAGGTGTGGGAGTCGAAGCAATCCCAATATCTTGATGACTCGGTTCAGTACTCATCCTTGTAGAATCACAAGTCTGATAAGTTGAGGTGTGTGTACCACATTTAATAACTCTACACCTTTTGGAAGGCAAAGACTTGAAATGTGGTGGTAACTGTAACAAGTGGCGAGACCAGTGGGGAAGCTGGTCCGACTCCATGATGACTTAAGACTCAAGATATAAAAAACAAATCCTAAGGACAACTAATAATCAAAGATCACACCAAAATAATCAAACGACGAATATCCACACAAACATGGTAAAGTGGTTGAAAGGGGCCTCCCTCCCTAAAGTAGGTATGCCTCACCCAATAGGGGCCCGAGACTCCCTACTAAAGATTGGAGGTATCAGAATCAGTTACAAGGGCCCTCGTGGGCTTAAAAACCAGTCGCTTAGATCCCCCTGGAGAGGTAATCCTCCATAAAGGCTGTGTGTTGTCTGACCCTTATCTGACCCAGGGTACCTGCAGAATAACCCCTGTAAGTAACCTATGTGGTCCCTAAGTTAAGAAACTAATCAACCACGGTATAACCGATGCGCTTTTGAACAGTCGTAAGTCAGTTCCACCATATGGGCAGGGTAGCAAAGCCCGAAACCTTGAAAGCACCGCCTCTCACGTAGGTAAGGGCACTAGCAAGATCCCTAGATATGAATATACCCCCATAAATATCTCCGACACTAAGAAGGTATCAGGGGGAAATCCCTTCAACCAACCTCACGCGACCTCATGCTTAACTCTGGTGTAAGCAAAGCCTCCTGATATTACCGATTATACAATGGATTTATCCACTCCCTTAGTCAAACACATATGTTGATTTAATAGCCTTGGAGAAGTTTACTCACAAAATCTTATTCCAAGGCACTAAATCCTAAGCTAGTTTGTTTACCCTAGAAAATAAAATCGTTACTAATCAATTTTAAATTACAACGTTACTTTTAATGACCTTGCTTACTCAAAAGGTGCGTTTGTGAAACTAGTGATGTTATGACTCAACAAGTAAAATAAATGAATATGAATACAATGCAAAGTCCTAACTTCAATTTCCAATAGATGATGCGCTTCCTAAAAAATGCAATTTTCAATTCAATTATGTAATTCTAAATAAAAATGCAATCTTTCTTTACATGCACTAAGATAAATGACAAAGACTCAAAATATCAAAATGCCAATCAATGTAAAATGCTTAATATTTTTGTATTTTCAATATAAGGAAAATGAAAATGCAAGGATTGAATAACAACTTGATATAAAGACTCTACTGTGTATAGACATAGACAACCCAAGTAGGATGTCAAGGAGAAAAACACCCAGCCCAATATACAAGGACAATAAAAATGAAAAGATGATGAGAAAGGCACTGCCCAAAAATTCAACCAAAGACATGTTTCCTGTCATTCCACATACTTAACAATCACTACAGAGACCCAAGAAGACTCAAAAATCATCAAAACATACCCAACAACCACCAAACCCAAAAAACAAGCAACAAAGGTTGATGTACACGACTGTTCAAGGGAAAAGAGCATATGTACGCAGCTTGCAGAAGTAGAACACGCTTATGTACGCGTCTGTCAAGAAAAAACCCGCGTATATGTGTCAAAACACAACTAGGCGAAGGACAAGGCTGAAAGACTTAGACCCAAAGTGAAAAGAGGCTGTCAAGCAATCATACGACAAGAAACTCAATATGAATGAGAGAAATCTAAGGAGAAAAACACTCCAAACCCCAAAAAGAAGATTCATTCCCCAATATGGTCGCCAATTCTGTTACGAGGAAAATCTCTCTATGGCTAGGGGTAAACCACAACAGACGTAAATGACCGTAGAAATCAACCCTATTCTCAAGTATTCTATATAAACAAATATGCTAGAAAGACAAGATAAAATGCCTACCTCGTCCAGACGTTCGATGAAGTCCGCTATTGAGCACTTGACCCAAAGCAATATTCCTGCAACTAGTCCTCAATAACCAAGAAACACAAGCATATGGTGATAATATATGATGTTAGCACATTCAATAACATAATCCATCAACATTCATAACAATACGCCCATGTAATAATAATTCAAATATTTGCAAGATATCAATTGGACGAGAAAAGAGTATTTCTATTAAGATATAATCAACATAAGATAATAAGTGATAGACTTCAGTGTCGGCACGGTTTAGAACCGAGAAACTAAGTTCCTTCCAGCTTGGCCTCCACCACTTCAATCCTCCACCAAAGGAAAGCTCATGTAAGAGAGACAATGAAGTTCTCAATCAACAAGGGAAGAGCTTGGGGGCTGAACAATGTGTTCAGACTCAAAGGATAAAGGGATGCAAACTTAATGTGAAGTGAATAATTCCTCCAGAGCAACTTTGCTCTCAAAGTTGAATTCTTTCTCCTCTTTTTCCATAGCTCGAATTTGGATCATTTATATCCTTCAAGTGGAACTGAAGGGTCGATTCAGAACGTTTCCAGTATATGGAAGGCCAATGATCATTGATCTTGTGACGTGACAAGGAAACCTGACACTATTTTTCATTTTTGGGCACATTTCCCAATGTACGTGGTCTGTAGTGGTGCAACCTGCGTATACACATATTGTTAGTAGGCAAGGTGTGTATATGTGGAAAAATTGTATTTTTAGCTCTGGGATTTGCAAAAGGGGACTTCAATTATGCATAGGGAAATGTAAAAAGGCCTTTTGTGCAAGATTGCATGGGGTGAGGAAAATATTTATATAACAATGACAACCAGAGCACTCTGAATTTCTGTAGAGATCCAGTTCAGAGGCAACAAACGAAGCACATCGAGTTCCACAGGAACTACATCCGGGAATTAATACACGAGGGGATCATCGACCTGTAGTTTTGTCATTCAACAGAACAAATTGCAGACATCTTCACCAAGACCTTCAATAAGCAAAACTTCCATTCTCTGTGCAATCGTCTTGGAGTGAAGGACAGAGTTTCCTAGAAACTGTCAGTTCTTCTTTTGTTACATACATTGTACTTTGAGGGGGGGTGGGGTTTCCCTCTTTCCTTTCTTTATTTCAATGTATCTTTTGTATTTGGGTACCTAACATGGCCTCGTTGTCGGGACCCATTCTTTATTTTCACCATAGTGATGTTCAAGGGGGGTGTTGGAGTTACTTCACACACACCTAGGATTTATTTTTCCTAAGGTTTTTCCTATATTTTTTATTCATTATTTAGTCTCCTATATTTTAGGAAGAATATTTCTCTAGGGAGAATATTCTCTTCAATTTTCACTTCAGTTTGATCAATTGAGTGGAGTCTAGATGCTACGATGGGATTATCACCATGCAACATTGGGATCATCACCATCTCATGCACATTTTCCTTGGGATCATCACCAGACTAGAACATTACCCATGATTCCCTGATCTCCTCCTCACTTCACTTTGTTTCAATCAGTTAACTGAATATCGATAGACTAGTTAACTCAGCTAGGTGGAAGTTCACTCCTGTAACTGCCTGAGAGACTAGACTATGTGCCAGTTTACTCCCGTAACTACTAGTGTGTGTCCAGATCACTCTAAACCACCACTATGGCTCATTGGCTTCTCCTCCAGTGCGCATTGGTTGAGTTATACAAAGTATATCATGTGTAAATTATCATTCATTCATTTTGGTTAATGAGAATTCTTCCATTCTTTCTCTCCTGCTTCTATTTTCTCATATTTTCTCTGCAACCGTGTATGTCAATTCCCAACTAGATCTATTCTGTGCAGGTTCAACACATTTACAATATGAAGGGTACTACTCTAGTCACAAAATGTTGTAATCCTTAAAACTACTAAAATATATTTTTTTCATATGGTGTCTTGCTTTCTATGATATTAAAATGGCTAGGAGATTGTAAGGAGAACGTGGCCCTGGAAATCTCATCTATAAAGAATTTATACACATCAACCAATTTTTCCAGATCCCACCAAGAATATTAAGGGTTATTAGGTGCATTAACAACAATATCCTCAATCGATAATAAGGCTATCTTCAATCCATTTTGAAGTTGTTTGTGATTGAGTAAACAAGATTCAATTTTACATAAATATTTAAGTAGATATTGTTTAATTTCCTACATTTGTGCCCCTGAAGTTTATTTAACATCCATAAATTCTACAGGCTATGGAGTTGCAAATTCATTGGCATGAATTGGAATATTGTACCCTATTAATGTAACTGTAGGATTGGATGTAAAATAAGGTCCTCGATTAAGTGTTGTTTGTTGCCACAACAGAGGAGGAATGATTTCATCTTAAGTGGTGGATTGTAGAAAAAATATGACATGATTATTCTACAAAATCAAACAAGAAAAACTTGTAGCATGGAGACATGTAGCATAAAATGACAAATATATTTTATAAATTGTTGGCTAAGCTGTGGACCATGGTTAATGGGTGGTATTTGATGTTCACCATATTTGGAAACTAACGATTCTAGAGAACTGCAAGTAGTCATCAAAGCAAATTCGCTGTGTCTAAGGAATTAGACATCTCCCTAGGATATATTCTTTTGTATGATTTAAGAGGTTGAATTCAACAAACTATAGATGGGAAAGCTTAAGAGATCCATAAGTGGCCTATCTAGACACTTCCCTCTTGGAGTACCTGGGAAGTATTTTTTGTGAAGGGATTCTTTCCACCACTCCAATTTACTCGAGACAAGTATCCAACTAGATTAGCACAAATTTCATTATTCATGAGAACCATATCTCAAACAATAATATCCCCTCACTCAAAGGGATCATAAATTATATTTCAATTGAAAAAGTTCAATTTCCTCTAATTGGGTGGCTTCCCACTATGTCACAAAAATCCCTAACTATCTTTCCAATGTTATGAAGGATTCTTACAATTTCAAACAAGGTTGAGAATATGTAATTGGGAGGAAATTTACATCTTTGAAGAACATACCTTGCTAATCTAGGAAAGTAAGAGTGAAAAAGGACACCCTGTAAAGGTTTGTCCTGGATTCCATTAATGTGGGAGACTTGGCCTAACCATCACAAGAGAAGCGAGGGCGCTTTGATAGAAAATAAACCTTCTTGTACAAAGGTCACAACTACAATTTGTGAATGTGATTTACAATTTTAGGCGGGAAAACTAAAAGGAAAACTTGATAACAAAGGACAATTATATTAAAATACAATGTCAATAATTCTATCGTTGGACCATAGGATTTGATGAAGTGGCCTGAAAGTATTTTTTTATTGAAATGTTAATGGAACCCTATCTTGATTTTTGACCTAGCCGAGATTATTTGTTCAATGAGGTTAGTTAGACAATGGTCTTGTGTGTTATATTTTCTTTATTTACAGAGCATTAGAGTTACCAGTGTTCTTTTACTTCATTACCATTAACATATACATCATGTACTGAGCAGTAGTAGCATAAACAAGAGACAAAAAGAACATAAGATATATATCCTGGGGAAACCCCAAATGGGGAAAAAACCCAACAACCTTTCTTAGATAGATTTTGCTCACAAATTCCAACCATTCACTAGCTCTCAAGAGCCAGAAACAATATATAAACCCTAGCACTAGGATAGTGCACCTCTAGTGCTCACAGTTGCAACAACAACACACTATAAGAATAACACACCTGTTTAGAGAGATAACACAAAAGATAAAGTAGCCACCAAGAATAACCAAAGACCCCAACTCTGCATCTCCTCTTCCTCCTTAGACTTGCACACCTTTTCCTCAGTGAGAGAGTGTGTTGTGTGTGTGTCCAAATGATCTAGACGTCCTCCTTATTTATAGTCTTCAATTCAACTGCCTAGGCCGAATTCTTCTTTGGGAATCTTAATTTTACTTTATTCTTTTCTGTATGGGATGAATTCTCTTCTGGGTATTCTTCTTGTTGTTTAATGGTCTTCTTGGAATTCCAAAATCTTCTCTTCATCTAAGAAAGGTATTATGGAGGAAAGTTCCTCTTGCAGCTACCAAACCATCAACACTCCCTCTTAGCTAGGGAGGTATCTTTCATGATGTCTTCATCTAGTAGTCCATTGACTAATCTGCAATTAGTTGGTAGCACACAACTACCACAATACCATTGATATCTCAAATCATCTATCATAGTCTCTACAATCAAGTAGCACACAACTACTCCTAATGTAAACTGGTAGTCTCCGTGGAAATCAACTAGTAGTGCACAACTACTACAATTCCATCCAATAGAACACAACTGTGCCGATCCATAGTAATACATAACTACTATCCAGTGGTACACAAAAACTCCAAGTAGCACACAACTACTATCCAAAGACACAATGTCTCTCTCCTGCAATCAACTGATAGCTACATAGGATACCACCATGCAATGCAACAATCTCTATGATTATGCAACAATCAACTAGTAGCACACAATTAATACCATGCCATCAACCATAATCATAGTCTGCAAACCTCATGACTATGCAACAATCAACTAGTAGCACACAACTACTACAATGCCATCAACCATGGTCATGGCCTTTATAACTATGCAACAATCAACTAGTAGCACACAACTACTACAATGCCATCATCCATAGTCATAGTCGATGTATCTATAACTCTTCATCAATCAACTAGCAAAACACATCTACTACAATGACATCAACCATAGTTATAGTCTCATCCAGTAGCACAATATACTCCCATAGTCCTCATGACTATGCATGTGCTTTTTCTTCTCTCATCATGTTTGCTAGTGCATTACCCCCTCAGTCACCTCATATGATTGATCTAGGGAACCCTTGTCTAGAGAGGTTAGCCGTCATGAGAAGAAACAACACACCTCCCTCTCAATGAGAGTGGACATTCTGCATCATGCCAAGCTTGTCTATGAAGTACTCTTACTGCTATCTTCTCATTTGTAGATATGTACTAGAGCTCTATAGCTCCTCTCTGCACCATGTCTTAGATGTAATGATATTTGATCTCTATGTGCTTTGAATTGTCATGAAATACAAGGTTCTCTGAAATCCTCACATAACTTTGATTGTCATAATGTATCAAAGTTGATTCCAATTCTAGATCAAATATCCCCACAAGCAACTTCTGAAGCCACACTGCTTCACGAATTGCCACACTAGATGGGATATACTCCACCTCTACTATACTAAGTGCCACTAATGTTTGCTTCCTTCTCAACCATGAGATCATACCTGATCCTAGACTAAAGTAACATCCATAAGTACTCTTCCGATCCAATGCACTCCCTGCCCAATCTGAGTCTGTATATCCCTACAATTTCACATCACCACTTGAGATATATCTCAATCCATATACAATCGTACCATGTAGGTACCTCAACATATGTTTTGCTTCCATCCAATGTACATGTATAGGTTCAACCATGCATTAAATCAAGGCATTCACTGCAAAAAATATATCCGGTCTAGTGTTAACTAAATACATCAAGGATCCAATCAGCTGTCTGTACATAGTGGGATCCACCAAATATGAAGATGAATCACTCAGTAGCTTCAAATTTAATGTCATGGGTCTGGCCATGGACTTGCAGTCCATCATCTCGAATATCTATAGGATCTCAATAATATATTTTCCTTGGCTAAGGAAGATCTCATTTGATCTCTGCCACACCTCCAATCCCAAGAAGTAATTCATCAGACCTAGATCCTTCATCTCGAACTTTGAAGCAAGCTCCCTCTTGCACCCAACTTTGAGTTTCTCATCTCCTGTTAGAAACAAGTCATCCACATATAGAACCAATATCAACAAACATCCATTCTCAACCTTATAGTAAAGGTTGGGATTTGCATCACTCTTGGTAAATCCTATTAGCACTGGAAGTTGCCTTCAGATCGCAGAAAATTCAATCCCAGTACCCATCAAAGTATTTGTGAATTAAAAGGGTGTGAGTGGGTGAGTCAGCGAGACTTTAAGGAAAGGAAAGACAATGGAGATAACTACAGATCAATGTTGGAGTCGTAAACAATATGCCTAATGAAGGCATTTAAGGTCCTTATCAGACAAAGAATTTAAGTGGCAGTGAGAAGGAGAAAGGCAGAAAG
The DNA here is from genome assembly GCA_000966675.3 of Picea glauca. NCBI lineage: Eukaryota > Viridiplantae > Streptophyta > Pinopsida > Pinales > Pinaceae > Picea > Picea glauca. The sequence continues at coordinate 8,032 of JZKD02S1382721.1, read as the reverse complement.
TGTCTAAATGATAAACCATAAAAAAATGGACAAGATGACAGTAGATCCTCTACCGCCTACGAAATCCAAAAATTAGAGGGTTTACAATGATCCATACAAGAAGAAAAACATAGGATGTCTGTTGAACCATGAAATATGGGCATGATAGCAATGGATCCTCCATCGCTTCAGGAATCCATAAATCAGAGAGATTACATCCAGACAAGAAAGAGAAATAGAAAATTAAAACTAAGAAGATGATCTGATATAACAAATTAAAGGAATCTTCATTAACATAACAATTTACAATCTAGGCCTTCAGGCTTACAACAAAAATAGAGTCATCACAGCTCTCAAAGATCTCCCCCCCCCGGGTCTGGGCAAAAACTCCCCCCTCCCTTACAAAATACCAAAAATAATAATTTATACTCAAAACAATTCGACCAACATAGGCGTGCTTAAGCTTCCACGGTGTGACATCTTCTCAGTCAGACTATGAAGGTATTCCCTTGTTAGATGCACACTTAACTCAATATGGTCTCGTAGGAAAATCTATCCATAGGGGAAATCTAAGCTGGCGATCTGCCTCCACATCTAGTCCTTTTTGGATTCCCATTCATGGGATGAGCTGAGTTTTCAGCTACTAACACCTACTTCCATAACTTCTTTATCGAGATCTGAACAAGGTCGATTCGACTTGGCACTTGGAGAATGTAGTGACCTCTTTCTTCAGCCAACACTGACATTTCATCCCTTAGCACATATCAAGTGAACTCGACACCTTTACATGCATGCGACCTTGGGCCATGAACCAATGCTTATCCCATATGATATTTTGGGATTTCACGTTTCGGGAGTCCTCTCTGCACTTGATTCCCAATATCCCAATGGTTGAACTCGCGAAATTGACTAACTCAGATGGACGACTGGATCTACTATGCATCCGATGACTGAGGCTCCTCGTGATGGGAGCTTCCCTCTTGGAACCACCTTCCACTTGACCATAGTTTGTGACTCTGGGATCAATCTTGGGCGCTTCGCAATTTCACGTTTCGAGAACTTGCGCCTTGCTCCATGCTGAAGCCTCCGACTCAAGAAATCATGATTTCTCATTATCTGTTGCCACGTGCCCCTTTGGTTTGGAAAACCTAGATCTAATCTTCATCGTATCGGGATTTTGCATCTTGGGAAGTTGAAAGACTACTCACCTCCCCTCTCCCGATTCTCGATTTTCCAACTTTGCTAGTGTTAGATCAATGGTCCACAGATTTCCTTGATCCAACGGCTCAGATTAACATCGAAATTTTGGGACCTCGGGCCATTGATATTTCGGGACCTCGGGTATCGACATTTTAGGACCTCGACTATTGACATTTCTCGACCTCGGCTATTGACATTTTGGGACCTCAACTATCGACATTTCTCACTAGAGATTTTCCAAAACGACTTTCTCCAGGTTGATCCTGCACCATGTGTCCTTCTGAAATAGACGAACCATATCATTTCGTGACTTCGTGTTTCGTGAGTCCTCATGAATCTGCCCTTTGACTGCTCCATTTTGCGAGTCATCGAAATGCTAATCTTGTGCCACGTGTCCTTCTGGATTGGATGGCCGAGACTGAGCTTGTGCTTGATTGGATTTTTGCTAACCAGAAGAGTGCGCGTCTCAACCTTGAATAGAACACATTTGTGTGTTTTTTAAACACTTTCTTTTTCACTTGATCACCCAATGGCCAATTTCTAAGGGAAAACACCCCTCGCAAAAATGTGATAACATTAGGCTCCATGGGGGATAGAGTCCTCTCTGTGAGGCTCTAAGATCTCCTTTTGCAGTTCCAGTCGCCTTATGTTGGGCTATGGAGTCAAGCTCAAAACATCATGCTGGAAAATATAGGCCAATAAGTAAAAAAAAATGAAAATAGACACACATGCTTCAAGGATCTTATTTATGTACAATCCTAAACTAATTGATTTTTACACAGTGCTAGGTGAAATCAAACTTCCACCATAGCCAATCAAGTAACTTCCTAACTAGGAGTCCCTTTATGCAACCATGACAATAGAATGGTTACATCCTTCATCTTTCATCCTAATGCTGAGGTAAGGATAAAGTTGGGTGGCTTCAAAATGTGAAGGAAATACAACTCCATGTATTCCTTCACATGCTCGTAGGCCAAGTGGAAAACTCCAAAAAATTGGTAACAAGCATCCTTCTCTGCTACATAGTTTCTCACACATTACTAGATGTCTCTGGAAAGCACAGGTGGGTGAGAGGTTGATGCAGGTTGAGTGCTCCTGGATGATGGTTGCTCACTGACAAGCTCTGGACATGAGATAAAATGCCCCTTCTACTGCTCCTTTGGTTCTTCTGGTTCTTCTTCTTGGCTCTCCCAAGGGTTAGATTCATAAACTTCATAAAATGGACTCGTGGGAAAGATCTGCTCTTCATCATGCTACCCAGGATGGCTGATTTCCTCACAATTATTTTCCTTAATGAATAGAGGATAAGGCTCTGCTGTATGCTCTTGGAAATATTGCATATCCATCTCAGAATTTGATTCATAACTGTCATATACAGGCCGATTGCTCCTATGGTCAGAAAACTGTGATGTGGGGCTTTGCTGATCTTCATCTAAATACTCATCAAAGCTAGGGACAATAGGCACATCAGGAGCAGAATGCAAGGCCTCTACAACTATGAAATATTCACTATCATCCTCAGTAGAGCTACCAAGAACATCCGCCTCAAGGACTAGAAAAGCCTCTGTGCTTTCTTCAGATTCCAACCTTTCTAGTTTGTTAGAGAGAGATTTTACCAGCTCCATTACTTCTCCCAAAACATCTTCATAGTCCTCATGGTCTACATCCTCACAACCTTCATTAGACACAACCATATCTTGATCATGGCCTTCACATTCCTCACACCAATTATGTCATATTAACTCAGAGGAATAATACCTTTGACAATGCATATTAAAGGCTGCATGAAACTGTTCCAGGGAGGAGATGCTAGCAGGGGGCAAGGATTAATACCACTCACGGGCATCCCCGTCCAATGAGAACATGAATATCTTCATTAAAACATCCTCATGATGTATCTCCCACTGATGCATGAGTTCATGAAACTCATGGAGATTCTGAGCAGGGTTGTCCTCTTTACGTTCTCTAAATATGGGAAAATAATCACCCCATTCATCCCTAGTAGGGACAACATTAGGAAAACCAGGAACAACAAAAAAATTAAAAGGAGAAAACCTCCGAGCCAGGATCTTGTTCATCTTGAACTAGTGGAGTTGCCATTTGATCCTTTAACCATGGAGTCACCAGGTCAATGATATGAAGTAGGAGTGTGTCTGGCCTTTGTTCACCATCAAATACTATATCTGATCATTGTGTTATCCCAAGGGATAACAGGTGTAGCCATAAGTAGCCACACTGAAACAGTGGAGTTGATACATTGGAGTCACCTTAGTGGAGTCGCCAGGTGCAAGTGCAATCTTCAATGGTTCTGATGTCTGATGCACCTTCAAAATAAGAAGATCGTTTTCATTCTCCTAGGGAAGTTATATTCACTTTTGTCCCCGACAACGACGCCATAAATGTTAGCACCGGAAGTCGCCTTCAAATTGCAGAAAAGACAAGCCCAATACCCATCAAAATATTTTTGAATTGAATGGGTGTGAGTGGGTGAGTCAACAAGACTTTAAGGAAAGGAAAGACAATAGAGATCACTGCAGATCAGTGATGGGCCATTGGGCTATGGATTCATAAATAGTCTTCCTAATGAAGGCATTTAAGCTCCCTATCAGACAAAGGATTTAAGTGGTGGTGAGAAGGAGAAAGGCAGAAAGTGTCTGAATGATAAACCATAAAATATGGGCAAGATGACAACAGATCCTCTACCACCTCAGGAATACACAAATCAGAGGGTTTACAACGATCCAGACAAGAAGAAAAACATAGGACATCTGCTGAACCATGAAAGATGGGCATGATAGCAATGGATCCTCCATCACTTCAGGAATCAATAAATCAGAGAGATTACATCCAGACAAGAAAGAGAAACAAAAAATGAAAACTAAGAAGACGGTCTGATATAACAACTTAAAGGAATCTTCATTAACATAACAATTTACAATCTAGGCCTTCAGGCTTACAACAAAAACACAATCATCATAACTCTCAAAGCTCCCCCCCCCTGGTCTGGTAAAATCCTCCCCCCTCCCTTACAAAATACCAAAACTAATAATTTATACTCAAAACAATTTGCCTAACAGAGGCATGCTCAAGGTTCCATGGTGCAACGTCTTCTTAGTCAGATTGTGCAGGTATTCCTTTGTTAGACATAAACTTAACTCGGTATGGGCTCGTAGGAAAATCCATCCATAGGGGAACTCTAAGCTAACGATCTGCCTCCACGACCAGTCCTTTATGGCTTCCCATTCATGGGAGGAGCTGAGTTTTTAGCTACTAGGTGCACCTACTTCCATAACTACTTCATCGAGATCTAAACAAGGTCGGGTGAACTTGGGACCTGGAGAATGTAGTGACCTCTTTCTGCGGCCAACACTGGCATTTCGGCCCTTAGCACATCTCACGTGAACTTGGTACCTTTACCTGCATGCGACCTCGGGAAATGACCCAACTCTTATCCCATATGATATTTTGGGATTTCGCATTTCGGAAGTCCTCTCTGCACTTGATTCCCAATATCCCGATGGTTGAACTCGTGAAATTGACTGAATCAGATGGACAAATGGATATTCTATGCATTCGATGACTGAGGCTCCTCATGATGGGCACTTCCCTCTTTGCACCGCCTTCCATCTGATCACAGTCTGTGACCCTGGGCTCAATCTTGGGCATTTCACGATTTCGGGCTTCGGGAACTTGCGCCTTGCTCCATGATGAAACCTCCGACTCACGAAATCACAAGTTTTCATTATCTTCTACCACATGCCCCTCTGGTTTGGATGGCCTAGATCTAATATTCATCGTATTGGGATTTTTCATCTTGGGAAGTTGAAATACTACTCACCTCCCCTCTCCCGATTCTCGATTTTTCGACTTCGCGAGTGTCAGATCAACGATCCACAACTTTCCTCAATCCAACGGCTTAGATTAACATCGAAAATTTGGGACCTCGGGCCATTGGCATTTCACGACCTCGACTATCAACATTTTGGGACCTCGACTATCGACATTTCTGGACCTCCACTATCGGCATTTCAGGACCCCGACTATCGAATTTTCTCACTTGAGATTTTCCAAAACAACTTTCTCCATGCTGATCCTGCGCCATGTGTCCTTCTAAAATAGACGACCCAGATCATTTCATGACTTCGCGTTTCACGAGTCCTCATGACTCTGCCCTTTGACTTCTCCATTCTGCGAGTCAACGAAATGGTAATCTCGCGCCATGTTTCCTTCTGGATCGGATGACTGAGACTGAGCCTGTGCTTGATTGGATTTTTTCCGACCAGAAGAGTGCATGCCTCGACCTTGAATAGAACACAATTGTGGGTTTTTTAAGCCCCTTCTTTCGCATTTGGTCACCCAATGGCCAATTTCTAAGGGAAAACACCCCCCGCAAAAATATGTGATAACAAATCCCAAGCTCATCATGTAGCTATTTATCCTGGCATACCATGACCTAATTGCCTACTTCAATCTGTACAAGGCCTTCTTCAATATGCAAACATGAGACTCCTTCCTGTTGAATTTTCATAAGAGATGATATTGTATGTGAATGAATATATTATTACAATGGTGAGTGTTCTATATATATAAAGAACATATGGTGACCATCCATTAAGAGATGCGTCCCTTAGGTAATAAATATATTTATACTTTATATTATATTATACATATAATATAAATATACTTTATACTTTATTATATATATTTATACTTTATAATATAAATATATTATTACATTAATAATACTGTTTACTAATTAATAATCATATTATTAATTATTAATCTAGTAGAATGTCTTTCCGATGCTGCCCAAACATCAACACTTCCCATGGATCACAAAACCTTATGACTTCTTTATGTACACTTCTTCCTCTATTACACCGTTCAAGAAAGCAGTCTTAACATCCATTGGGTGTAATTTCCATCCCATTGTGGAAGAAATCACAATAAACGATCTGATGGAAGTGTACTTTGCTACATGAGAAAATGTCTCATTGTAGTCTTCTCCCTCTCTTTGGGAGAATCCTCTAGCCACAAATCTTGCCTTTTACTTCTCTATGCTGTCATTTGCAGCATGCTTGATCTTGTAGATCCATTTGGAAGTCACTACTGACTTCCATTCTAGTCTTGGAACCACTTCCCACACATCATTCTTCATGATGGAATGATACTCCTCCATCGTGGCATCCTTCCATTCTTGCTTCTCAACTATTTCTTCAAAGGTGGAAGGCTCTGAATCAATGATATTGCTCATCAATGCCACATAGTTGGAAAACTTATGTGGTCTCTTGCTCTGTCTAAAAGAGCCTTTGGGAGCTGCATGTCCTTCAACTTCCCGCAAGGTGTTCCGGAGCCAAGATGGTCTCTTTCTATTGACTGCAACTTCTCTGGGTGGATATACAGGTATCTCTGACTCTACCATCTCATTTTGGACTTCTGGAATGGGTTCCTCTAGTGTAGAGTCTTCCATGACTGCTTCCTTTGGAGCTTCCTACTCCTCTCAATCCTCATCCATGTGAGACTCCCTTGATCTTCTGAAGGCTTCATCTTCATGAAATGTTACATCACGACTGATCTCAATCTGTCTCTTCCTGAGAATGTATATTCTGTAAGCCTTCAAAGTCTCACTATATCCAACAAATGTGCCCTTCTTTCATGAAGGTTCTAGCTTCGTTATCTTCTCCTTTGGAACATGTATACATACTAGACAACCAAAAATCCTCAAGTGGATGATTTCTGGTTTCTTTCCAGTGAACACCTCTTCAAGTGTCTTGTTCCCCAATATCTTGTGAGGACTTCTATTCTAGACATACACAGTTGTACTGGAAGCTTCTTCCCATAAGTGCATGGGTAGGCCCTGGTCATGTATCATCACTTTCGTTGCTTCTACAATGGATCTGTTCTTTCTTTCTACAACCCCATTCTTCTGGGGTTTGTAGGGTGTTGTTAGCTCCCTCTTAATCCTTGCTTCTTTGAAAAAGTATTTAAAATACTTTGAGGTGTACTCACCTCCATTATCAGATCTCAAGCCTTTAATCTTCCTTTCAGAGAGATTTTCAACTAAATCCTTGAACTCCTTAAATTTGTTGAAGATGACATCTTTTGTTTTCAAGAAGTAGATCCATGTGTTTTGAGAATAGTCATATATGAATAAGACATAATATACAAAGTTTCCTAAGGATGGCACCATCATCTGTCCACATACATTAGAGTGTATGATGTCCAAGATACCCTTGGACCTGCTATCACTTCTAGTAAATCTTCCCTTGACATTATTTCCAAGTATACAACCTTTGCATACTCCATTACGTTCTATCTGAATGTCGGGTAGACTTGTAACCATCTTTCCCAATATCGATAGTGCTCTATAGTTTATGTGGGCAAGTCTTCAATGCCATAGCTCACTTAAGATAACACTATTGTTTACAAGAGATTTTTATTAGTGTCCCTTCAATTTATATAGTCCTCCCTTTCAGACACCAATCACAGTAGCTTTATCAATTCTTGAACTCTTGGGCCATAGAAAATCTTAGCCATACACAAAATCCACCCTAAAGCCTTTATCTTCTAAAGTACAGATGGGAAATAATTCTTTTTTAAGTTATGTACAAACAAAATAACTTTAATTAAAAGACGATTACCTGAGTTAATTCATAGGGAGGCTTCTACAATGCCTTTGACTGCATGATTGGAATCGTCCCCAAGCTCCACTTGAAGGGATGCTATCTTTTCTGTCAGATTTGAAAGAAAATTTATAGATCTGGTCATGTGCTTGGAAGCACCACTATCTATGATCCAAGTGTCACTCCCTTGAGTGATGGTTCTTGTGAGTGATGAAACAAATACAAAGTAT